>VZRE01006226.1:0-36223 GCA_013396775.1 Cephalopterus ornatus | reverse complement strand
GGAGAGGGGGAAGAGCAGCGGGGAGTGTTCAAAAATGTCGATTCGTCTCGTTAAAATGCCGTTACCTTCAAGACAGGTGATCTACCGGGCAAGCTGCTGAACAGAAGGGGGCAGTTCTAGAAAAGCATTTCCTATCGAAAACTTCCTCAGATCGAGGCCCTTGCTGTGTTTTAAAGGGCATTTGTGATATTTGGGGTCTCATATGGACCCCAGTTTTGGGCAGCGAACCTCTCGTTTAACGAGGACAGCCGGAGGAGCCCCGCAGTGCCAAGCCCCCGGGGCGTGAGGCACCCCCGCAAGCGGCCCCGTGCCCTCTCGCTCCCAGGGGAGGAGCAGCGCCAGGCTTCCCCCGGCTCCCTGCTCCCGTCCCGTACCAGACTGCTCCACAGCCCCGGCCCAAATTAACAAAGACCGTCGAGCTCTGCAAGCCTGAACCGCTCTTCCAGTACACAGCAAAATGAAAGGGGTAAGATCAGACAGTTTCTGGTTACAAAAATCAGTTTGATTATGAGTTAGAAAGATCAGTGAAATCAAATAAACCTCTGAAAGGGGGATAAAAAGCTACACTGTAAGTTTCTACTAAATGTCACTTTATTTGAACAAGAAAGGGAGGAATGAATGTGAGGAAAGCAAACAGTGTGAATAATCTCAGCCCTAATGATTAATAATTGCTACTTACCTGACATCCAAAGGCCCCACGAGAGCCCTGGGGGACAGAGCTCTGCAGGCACTGACTCAGCTGCTGTGCAGTGACTCGAGGGGACCGTGGTAAACACCAGCCGGGGGGGCATCAGGCTTCTGCACGTGGGGTCTCTACACAACCTCTCCTACATCCTTGTAATCCACTAAACACAGAGGTCTGGACACACTTAGCATGAAGCACAGGAGGCACCTCTCAGTGCTGGGTGCCTGCTCAGTAGCTCAGGCCACTTCATGACACCTTGAACCCACGTATCTTGCAATAACCTCTTTGTGAGGACAAACCAAACCACTACACACCATTTCCTCTCCTAATCCTGCCTCTTTTTCACAGGCAGAGCTGGATGCTGTTTGTGAGCGCTTATACACATCCCCGGGTTAGGACAGCACAAGCAACTTGTGTACTGCCACTGAGGTGTGGGAACTGACTAGGAGCTGCTGTACCGGCTGGAAGTGTGAGATGAAGCACATCTGCCTAAATCACAAACTCTAGCACAATGCATGATTCATTCTTGCACCTTAGAAAGGAATTGATTTTGCTCAGGTGGCACCAGCAGCTGAATTTTACAACCAGCTTCCCAGCTTCATTTGCTTCTTCCCATAGAAAAAAGTGGGGCCCTGCATTTTTCAGACTCCTCTTGAAAGTTTTTATTTCACAGTACCTGCATAGTACTTAAGATGAACCCCGATTTAGACTACCAATTTTTCAAAAATAAGTGGGCAAAATAAATCTTTTTTTAAAAAAATCCTAAAATAAAGGAAAAAAAAAAAAGGAAAAAGGGGGGGAGAGAAGAAAAAAAAAGAAAAAGAGACTTACCTTTAAGATCCCCATCTGAAGTTATGAATCTCTCCAGGGTCATTCCAGCACTAGAAGTAAGCAGAACTGGACTGACCTGAAAAAAAGCACATAAATTAGACCACAGTGTTATTTTCAGGAATTATCCAACTAGAACAAATACATTTTGTTACATATAATCTAAACAGACTGCACTGGGCAAACAGATTCTGGACTGGGGAGTCCATGGAAACCTAAATATTTAAGAACAACAACATAAGGTTGTCTACCACTGAATTTTTGAGCAATATATTTTGATCAACTCTTCCTTCTTCCCACTCCCTTCCCCCTATTCATATTCAATTGCTTGAATTGTCAGTTCAGGTTGGAAAGATCTTTGCATTTCTTGCTACTGAATTTCAGGAGGTCCCTGGCAGCTCCCTCCTCCAGCCTGGCTAAGTGCCCCTGAAGAGCAGCCCAGCCCTCGAGTACATTGAATTACCATCCCCCAGCTGCAGCTGGTGACACCTGCACGCTTGATGAGAGGGCAATCCTCCTCCCCAGGTCACTGACAGGGACATCAAACAGAACAAGTCCTAGGATAGACCCCTGGTACCCTCCTTGTGACATGCAGAGCAAGACTCATTGCCCACAGCCTCTGAGACTCAGCCTGGGTTTATAATCTACATACTCATCCACTTATCCAGACCTTAACATACTAATCTGGATGCTTGTCAGCCTCCTCTTTTTCAAAAGTGTTTTCTCATGTTCTAACGTAACACAGAAAGAAATGTCATTGTACAAACCTCCTCCATAGGCAGAATAAACTACCCAATCACTGCAAAAGACCATTACTCCCAACAAAAAGTGGAGAAGTAAGAAAACTATGGCAATGTCCTACATTTGACTTTAGAGGTAAGTCTGTTTACGCAAGCATTGCTGCATGCCACAGGTGCCTGAGCAATTTAAGGAGTCATTAGATAGTGTAACAGATGTTTCAATAGTTTACAGATCTAACTAGCAAGTAAAAGCCACACCACATTGCTGTCACCTGCTTCAGTGCAAACAGGGAAAGCGGTGAACTCACCAACCCAATTTTTTTTCTCATATCATTAACTTCTTTCTTCGCCACTGCCTCTCTCCCGAGTCCTCATTACCATCATTTTTCTGTCTCCCTGTGTCAAAGCCCCCATCTCCCTACTGTCCATAGGGTCCCTCTCTTAATTTCCTTTCTCCCTTCTCCTTGCAATCCTGAAGGACAGAAGCAGCCAAAGCCTGACAGACCAAAACAGACTTTTTCCATGGTCAGAGAGACACAGGTGAGCCTCTCCTGATTCTCACCTGGCTCCTGCTGGGGCTCTGCTGCACATTGCCTCCAACATTTCATGACAAACATTTTCCATTACATTTTCCATTTCCAACTCTCAACCTTTCTATCATATGATTTCAGGTTAAAACAGCAGGAATTTTGTACAGCTTATCTAGTTCAATATGATCTTTCTGTCAGCTGCTGAAAAAAGATTGTAGGCGTAAAAACCAAAAGCCAAAATCCAGCTGTGATTCATCTCCTGCCTCACCCTAGAAACTTAACCTCATCCCAAATACCAGTTTTTCTAACTGAAACCAAAGGCTTATACACATGAACCGTCATTCATAACCTTAACACTCATCACAACACATTTTCAACTACCATAAACAGATTTTCCTCAGCTGTGTATGGTTTTTAGTGATTAACATAGTACAACGGCTAAAACAGAAAACATTATGTAGTTTCAGCTACTGAACTTGTATTTAACAGCTGCTCAGCACCCTGCAGGACTGCCAATGCTGCTTTTGCTCCAGGCAGATAAAGTAAGAGTGTGAGAAGAGTCACGTTGGCTTAGACCCCCAGTGCACCCAGGCAAGGGCTGTAACCACAGCCAACAGGGAAAAGGATGAGCACACATACACCTTACAGGGATATTCCCTCTGGCCATCTCTGGCCTTAGAGATAATGCCTTTGTATTATAAGAAGACATAAAAAGAAGAAAAACACCTCACTGGTGCTTCCTATTACATTCCTAAAAAAAGGGGAGAAAGCTTCTGACAAAAACAGTCCTTCCCCAAACTGACAGTTTTCAGTGCTCCTAGAATAGCTAGAATAGCTCTTCCAGGAGATCCAGAGCAAGCTCTTGCCCTAAAACTAATGCATAAGATCTAGGCACATGATTTATATGCATTATACTGGATTAGGAAACAGACAAATTATATTTCTGCCATTTAAAAACTATTCCCATGTTTAGAATTCTAATGTCATTTCACAGAAGGATACATACTCTTTTGTTAGCTATCGCGTCTGTACCCTGCCCTAGGTTTTTCCATATTTTCCATCTATTTCATGTCAGAGCAGTTGTTCCTGAACTGTAGCCCACCAAATCACAGGAACTGATCCACAGGAAAAGGTGCACAGCTCTGCATTGCCCTTGTAATGTTTAATAAAGTTTAGTGGGGAAGACACTTCACTCCTCCATCAGCCCACTCCTTGCAGCTTCATAGTTGCCTGTGGTGGAAAGACAAAAAAGCTTGGGAGTCACTTTCTGCTTTCTGTTCCAAAGAATAATGGTTTTATAATGGAATTTTTCAAGGATAAAATTCATCTGGCCATATAACCAATTAGGATAACTAAGAAATTCACAAAAGTATGTCTCTGCAGCAAAGGACCCAGATTCCCAAATTTTGCAAATCCCAGGCACTAACTGGCTTGATCTTCTAATTTACAGTGATATCCCATTACAATGACCTGCCTACATCAGACATTAAGCATAATTTAATGCTTGTTAATCAACAATGAGGGAAAGTGTAAGCCCTGCATTCCTTATCTAATGTTTTCCCTCTCCTCTGCTGCGAGAGTTAGAGGATTTGTCTTGTTCTGTCTATCATCTTCTTCGGTAAACACCAATCACTGGAGTAAATCTGGTAAGCAGGCCAACTTCTGACCTCTTTGTTCATATTTGTGCCATATATAAATATGTTGCTGGCAATATTTTCTGGTGTTTTTTTTTAAACCCATTAAACAGAAATGCATTATAGAATAGAACATAAGGGAATTTCAAAGTATTATAAATATAGGATTAGGAAACTTGCCAGCAATATCTATCGCTGACAGCTAAATTTATTAAAGTTCATCAGCAGTAATTGCCTCATTGTTGAATGACTTTTGCATGTAATTATCACCAGTCTAAACACAGATTGCCTCAGGTACAGTATCTAATGTGATCATGCATTCTGAATCCTATTAAGATAGCCAAGATGTAACAGAGATTCTCTCCCTACCGGTAGGGAAGTGAAAGAAGCAACAGACACAAGGAGAGTTTATTTTGCTCAGCCTAAACAGTCTTATTTCTCTGCCTCATTCCAATGTTTCCAGCAATACTTTGCTAACCATAGATGCTGAAGCAAGACTTAAGAGATGCCAATTCTATACCAGTTTCATTTATCTCAAGGACAAGTGAAAATTCCTGTGCCCCACTAGAAAGACAATGCCTGAGGCATGATTGCTAAAATGGGCTTTAAACGTCATGCTATATTTTAATAGACAGAAAGATGGATACATCAATGTCTAAAATAATAATTCTTAAATTATATTTATCAGAACAAGGAAAGGCTGGAATTGTAATTTGAAGAAGTCTGAGCTCCAGTATTGTGAGATAATATGCAAGGAGAGAGGACATACAGCCCCTTCTTTGAACTTCTATGCTGTTTTAAGATGTTTTCAAGATCTGAAGGCTCAGCATCAAAGACAAAATTTCATACTTTCTTTACAGCAACCTAAAATCTTCACACCATATTACTATCCCATTCCCAAACCCCACTTCCTCAATAAAAAGTAAATAAATCAATTATTATTCCCTTTCCCCAATGTATCAGCTCTTTTGAGACTGAACAGAATACACTCTACTCTTCTGAATCATTACATGCAATAGACACATGAAGGGTTTTTAAAAAATGAAATAAAATTTCAAAATTTAACTTGTAGATTTATTTAATGTCTTCAAAAGGATCATCTTAAAAGCTTCAATATCATCTTAGAAATGCGTTGCTCATCCAAACCAATTTTGTCAATGTCAAATACCCACCCTTCTCATGCATATGTCTCCTTATATGCACATCTACCTATCACTTCCTAGGGTTCTGGAGTGACTTTTCAGAGAAATTCATATTCAAGATTGTGTTTCAGCCACAGATTTAACAGCAAAGGGTTTCAAAACCGTTACATAGTATTTAAAAATACAGCATGAAAACCTATGTTGAATAAGGCCTTTCAGCAGAGAAAAAGGATTTGACTGTGCAACACAGACAGCTTCAGAAATTCTACAGTCTTTTCAAACACTACTAAGCTGTTCTCGATTTGATGTTGTCTGTTGTCAAGGGCTTTTGCAGTTCTCTTGTAAGAGAAGTAGCTGCAGACATAAATGCTTGAATAAAGACAAAACTTGTCACATAGTACCTTCCCTTACCCCTCCTCATGTTGCTTTTTCTCTCAAGTTTATTAGCATTAATAACTGGAAGCACTGATGTAGCCTTTTAGGGTATTAGACCAAACCTGTAAATTAATGCATTGGTTCATCACAATTCATTAATCAAGCCTGTGCTGGATTTAACAGACAGCAGATTATTAAAGACACCAAATTACACAGACGAAAAAACTCAGCTCCCAGAGGGTCAGCTGTAATGTGAATGGTTTTGCATAAAACCATAAACCTGCTATTAAATTAAAAACAGGCAAAAATTATGTCCACTGCTTATCTAAAGTAATTTTTTTTAAAAGGGATGTTACGCTAATTTACTTCTTAACTGGTCCTGGTTACAGAGCAAAGGACTAAAGGTTAACGGCAATGGCTCCTCTGATGCTTGGTTAAGCAACTTACACTAACATATCCTGACTGAGGTGAAGAAATTAATGAAATTACTACTGTAATTCATTACTAATGGAAAATTGTCAATGCTTTCAGCCAGCAGTTCACACAAATTTTCTGCCGACATGAAGACCTAGTACAGTGACTCATGCTCTGAGACTTGCTACTCTTATGTCAAGTCCTGGCACCATTCATCACGGCCGAACTTTATGCCATGCTATCCAGCAAAGTTGAGCAACCTTTGATCTCAGTAGCTGAGGTCTTTCTACTTCTGTGACACGGGTTTATGAAGGAAGAAAAAATAACATGTAATTTTCAGCATCAGTCTAGAGAATGCTAAAATAAAGAGAGGAGAGAGGCAGAATCACTGCAAGCAGCATCGAAAGTGTAACAAACATAAGAAAGGTTGTAATTTTCCAACCACTGGTGCCGAAAACAAACAGTGTAAATTAGCGTAAAGTTTATACATCAATTACCAATTCAAAGGACATCTATAACAAATAGTGAACACTAACAGCGAAGATTTTAAACAAGATTGTCCTACAATGTTGTGCTACATAGTCCTGGTTTCCCTTCATATTCCTCACTAAACCACAAAACAGAACATCAGAGTAAGCTAGGATAGCAAAACTGTCCATCCCAAAAGAGACATTCATCTGTGACCACTGTAATAGCTGTAATTTACAGATAGCAAGGATATGCTATATTTAGTGACTTTGGCTATATAAACAAAGTATTTAATATTACTTGACTGCATATACCATGAAACTCCTAACAAGAGCATTCTTTTACGTTAATTTATAGGACAATGTTAACTTATAGGATGTTGTTTTATGGTTGTGGAGTTATGCTGGGAGGAAGCTAAAAAAGATAATCTTTACAATCTTCCCATTGATTTGCTCATGAGTGAGAAAGATACTGTTTCTGGTGGCCATAAATACCCAAGAGATAAGAATTGTGCAGCACTCTTCCCAAAGGAGCAGCAGGGTTAAATTTATGCAAACAAAAAGTAAATTTTGAATATCAGTATGGTTTTCCCCCATGAGGAAGAGCCGAATTAAAAGAGGTAAGGAAATCCCTACCCATATAGGAACTCAGCAGAGCACATCCAAAATTGCTTGCACTCTTCTGTGCATCCCACCACGTGAAATGGAAAGGTCTGGCACAATGAGAGTAACATCAGCATAGAGAGAGTTTTTAAAGGAAGAATACAGCAGCTTTGTTGTCACATTCTTCCCTCCCTGTGGGGGGTGGGGCTCTGTGGATGTCATTGAGCAAGCACGGCCAGGAAGTCCCTGTACATCATCTACTTTAAGTGATATATGATCTCCTGAGGAGAAGCCATTGAATGTAAAAACCAAAAGAATGTTGTCCAGGGAAGAGCCTCTCTGCAGCTGTTGCCCATTCTCTATACTTGTTCCACAAGCACCCCATCAGCTGCTTAGAGAGAACAAGTGCCGAGGCAGACAGGACCCCCATGCACTCCAAATGGCATTTCTCAGGCTAAGCTGAGTTCTAAAATTAGCATTTCTCACAACTCTTATTCAAACTCCAGCTAGCCCTGGCACCACAGCGCACTGAGAGCAAAGCAGAGTGTGAGAAAGCGTCTGCCTGCTCTCCTTTGCTGTTGTCACTCCTGCGGATTAATACAGCAGCAGAGCTCAGAAATGTAACCCAGAAATCACAGGAACGGTAATGTCTTAGTGGAAAAAAGGATGCTCAGAATGCATTCAGTGTAGAAGTCTCTGGTTATGTTATTTAATACATAAAAATTGCTTAGACCTCTAAGCTAATTCTCATTGAAATCAGACAAGTATTGCCTTTGCATATATATCGCTACTGATAGACTACAACATACTGTATCAAGTACAATCCTTTTCCCAGTACCACAGACCAAACCTTCAAACGCTGTACTCATAACATCTTAGTAATGCAAATTAGTAACCCCTCTGTCAATTTTTTAAAGCATTATTTTATTTTTATTTTATATTATTATTTTATTTTTAAAGCATTTTAAAGCATTTTTTTGCAAACCCCACTCTAGTATTCAGTGGGATGGTACACACAGTCCCATTCTTCATGCCAAGTGTCCCAAAATACCTGGGGTGTTACGGAGAAACTTATCACACATATATAACACTGCTGCAACTTCCCTATATTACAAGCAGGTGAAAACAACAGGTTTGGGAGCAACAACAAAGTACACCTTCCTAGCACTATAAAAACTACAAAATGTTAATGTTGAATGTGTTCGTTATTTGTATAAAACTCTGCAAAGAATAACAGGATTTAAATTTATTATTCAAATGCTTTTATGACAGATTGCTGCTTCAAATACAAGTATTAAATCTCTATTAGATTCGTTGATGTAACACACTAATATGCATGACTGAGGTCTTAAATTTCTAAGCAGCAATAGTGTTTGCTAGATGCAATAAGGATTACCTTAATTAAAACACTATCCTCAGCATCTCAGAAGATTTAATCCAAATCTTTATATAGGGCACATTCATTATCTATCTCCAGTTAATAAAAATATGACCTACTTTGGTTACATTTCAGAATTTAACGTTGATTACCATTTTGTTAATAGAAATAAGATACTAAAGACTTTAAAGACAAGCCAAAAGCAATTTCGCCAACCTAATTAAAATACTACTTAATGGTCTCAGAAGGAGCTTTATATTTATTCATAACTGTAGATGTAGACTTTTTAGAAATGTTTTTAAAATATCAAATTAGACAACAGACTCCTAAAAATATACCTAAGAATAACAAGTGAGATTTATAACCAATGGGCTTAAAGCAGAGCCTGAAGAGATTCAGGGAAGAACTCCTAAACCCCACAGGGACACTTTCAAACATGCGAGCTGTTCTGATAAGCTCAACAAGACTCTGCACTTCTGTAGGAGGAGGCGGCCCATACCATGTGTCTTTGCAGAAGCAAGGCTTAAATTAATCATAACACTCCAAATGTAGCGTCAAGTTACTGCTAAGTAGTAGTTTCCAAGGAGACATGATGCTTATCAAAATACTCTGATGCGCTGCAGGCTGCCAGATCTAAGACAGCATCTGAATGGGTTAGTGCACTTCTTAGCAAAATGCAGCTTATTCTGCTTTAAATCAGGGACACAGGAGGCTCAGCGAGAAGGCAAAGTTTTGGGAGAGCGGGGGGGAGCATACATCCACACCATAAACCTTCTCTTGCACCTACTACTGCCATAATAAACAGGATAAAGGGAGTACAGAGAGATCACAGCCAGGCAAAGCGTGTGGTCAGAGACCGCATGGGTCACCACTTCCCCAGAGCCATCCATTCACCTCCTTGGATTTTTCAAGCCCATGCACAAAGCTGTCTTTTCGCAGCATTGCTCAGCAAAATGTAGTCTCCCTGTACATATCCTCTCCTCCATACTGAAAGCTTGGACAAAGGCATGTATCGTACAGAGAGAGCACGTCAGGATTTGTCCTACAAACCCCCACAAAAGTGTCACTTAGAATATCTTAAAACAAAATACTTATTTTTGAAGGTAAGAACGTCAAGTGACAGCTGAATCCAAAGCCTTGCCCACTTATCATCCAACAAAAAACTAACATATAGAGTTTTTCTTGCAAAAATTAATTCAGATTGGACACATCTAGCTATTACTGGGTTTGTTTGTTGAAAGGTTTTAGGGGATGAAAGAATCATGCTGCTTTCAATACAGTGTTTATGGCTTCCTACTGAATGTAATTATGAGTTCCTACATTGTAAACCTGAAAGTATTATGGGTGAACAATGCCACAAACCTCTCACCAGGGTTCTCACCACAAGAGGCAATTCCCAGTTTAATTAAAGTCATCACACACTGTTTTCTCTTGATCTCCATCACAGAGAAGCCACCTGCTCCAAAAAGGGGGATCCAAGCAGTGACTACACCTGGAGTTTACAAAGGTTGGGAGACCAAGAGGCAGCTTCAGACAGAGCAACATTGCTCAGAGGGGGCCGTGGGGAGACATACGGAAGCCTCACTGCAGCCTATGATCTCCTCCCACACTTTCTGCTCTAACACACTGTGCTCTGTCTGGCACTCTTTACTCTTTTCCCTCACACTGGTTTTAGCATCAGTTTCTAGTCCAATGTCTTTTTCCTTCTCCCTCATTCAGTATTTCAGCTCTATTTCTTCTCTACTTCACAATTTTTTGCTGGCCCTTTATTGCTAAAAAATGATTAAAAAAGCTCTTTCCCAACTCTCAAATACACTTTCAGAAAAAAACAAGGGTAATTATGCACTTTCTTAGAACCATAGAATATCCTAAGTTGGAAGAGACCTACAGGATCAAGTCCAACTCCTGGTCCTGCAAAGGACCATACCAAAATCACACCATGTGCCTGAGAGTATTGTCCAAATGCTTCTTAAACTGTGGCAGGCTTGGTTCCATGACCACTTCCCTGGGTGAGCCTGTTCCAGTGTCCGACCACCCTCTGGGTGGAGAACCTCTTCCTACTATCCAACCTAAACCTCCCCTGACTCAGCTTCATGCCATTCCCTTGGGTCCTGTCACTGTCACTACAGAGAAGAGATCAGTGCCTCCTCCTCCACTTCCTTTCACGAGGAAGCTGTAGACTGCAATGAGGTCTTTCCTCAGTCTCCTCGTCTCCAGGCTGAACATCAATTTTGTCATGCTCAGTCCAACAGCAGCAGCTGTTGCCAACAGCCACTTTGGCTGCTGTGTGCCCATAGTCAGCAGCATCTTGTTCTGTCGCTCTACAGATCCCCAGCTCCACAGCCTCCCAATGCACCCACTGCCACGCGCACCTGTGGGGCTGTTCTCTGCAGCTCCCAAAAGCTGATGGCCGAACATGAAGAGTTAATTTTATCAGAGAGGCAATTTCTTAAGCCTAAAAAAACTGATGACATTAGAAAGCTCATTGTAAATTTTACATAAAGAGGCCTTGTCTCTTTATAATGTACATAAATGTCACCCACTGGAAGATTGTTGTCACAAATGCCTCCCATGAGTGCCGGATCTGTCTGTAACATGGCATATAAGATGCTTGTTCTTCTAGTATCTGCACTTTTCAGCAATTATTAATTCCTTAAACATTTAAAATAGACCTTTTCAATTGTGCTTTCACCTCTTGAGGTCAATGCAGCAATCTTAGCTCGTGTGGCTCACAGCCCCGCTTTTAACATTCATTTTCAAAGATATATAAAACACCCAGACAAACCAAGAGTCAAAAGCACACTCCTGAGGCTAAGATCTGTTTTTCCCAAAAAACTCTTCCATATGTTAATATGGAACCCTTTTACCAGGCTTCATGCATGAGACAAGGGATTCTAAAATATTCCTTATCTCAGGGAAAGCACAATAGTCAGGATTTTTCCCCTTTCAACTCTCAGTTATTCCTCTCCATGAGACCATAGGCTGCAAAGACGATAAGGAGAGTATTCTAGCAGATCTATCCCTCTCTCTTCCTCTATTATTAAGTAACGGAAAAAATAAAAAACCCATTACCTCCAAAATGGAGGCAGGCTTTTTGTGAGATAAGCCACTCCTCCACATCCACCAAAGGGATTCATATTGGTCTCAGTATCTTCTAATGGTTTCATCAGTTAATATTAAATTGGTTTCAGATAGGAAAAAAGAATTTCCTTGCACCGCACTAAATAATTTGCCTTTATATAAACTGCATAAACTACTTTTCCGAAGAGGAACAAACAATTATTGTTCCATTTATATAAGTGACAGTGGATGGATTCTCACAGATTGACAGTCTGCATCCCATACTTTCAGTATTTTGCTCTGTAGCTGACTTCCATTATTTGGTCATTTTCTTACTCCACATAAATAGAAAGACATTTCATGGTAAAAACACAAAAGGATGGTGTTTTGTAGCACAAAGCTCTGGAATTAGGGTATTCCCATCTTCACAAAAGCAAGACAGTCCTTTCTGTCAGGGTTAGAAATGCCCATATATAAAATCAATCCATGTAGCTTGGACAGTTGATGGGATAATGTGGCATTTAACACACATGAGGTGACAGTCAGGTGTCCCCAGATGCACTGTCGGTATCAGTTCTCATGCAGCCTAAAACCAGCTCTGATATCCACCTAACCCCCTGTGCCTGTCACAAGATGTCCAGGAACACCTGCTGGGAACAGCCTCTGCCTTCTTTGCTTGGACAGAAGGAACATCGTTTTCCCATTTCTTCCAGCCCCAGCTGCCAAAGCTGTTTGCTCAGTTCCAGGGCCAGCCAGACTGAAATCTTGCCCCTCTGGTGTCCCTTCAGCCAGTGGCTGCACCAACACAAACTGTAAGGAGAGCGAGGGAGACCACTGCCCTCAGCAATACCTGCTCCTGGAACAAGCAAACCTTTGCTTTTCAGCTCAGTGTTGGCAAACTGAAAGCAACACCCTGTCTGTCCTGACTACAAGCACCCTCCATGGGAAGCAATGGCTTTATCATGCCAGCTATTGTTTTCCAGGGAAATGACACTTCATCACGGAAAACCTTAGGATGTTGCCACCACAAGCCAATCATTACAGAAGCCCTTTAATTGCTCTCCTGTCTGCATTTACTACACAACGGTTGTGAAACAAAACAAACTAAACAGCAGTATTAACCACCGCACATTTCTGATTTTTACCACACTGTGTAATGATTTTCTAGAATTGCCAAAGCTTCCTATTTCTGCAGAACTTCTGTCTTCAGTTCATCAGTGAAACATCCACTCTTTTTACTTTGTAAAACTAAAAGGGAAATTAGCACCAGTTAAGGAAACTTCCCTGTCTGACCATCCAGGAGTTTCTCTGGCAGTCATTCCCACACCACCTGAGTTGGGACCAAAGCCCCTTCACAGCTACACACCCCACACTCACAGTCAGACCCTTAGTGATTCAACCCCAAGTTTCCCAGAACAGCCTCAGACATCCAGACCCTTAAAATAATTTAATCATGGTGCAATAACTAAATAACAAAATAGCAGCTTGAGGTGGTACCTCCAAGGAGAGACCGCACAAAGGAACCCCTGGGCTTTTCTCCCCTCACAGTCTAAAGGCAGGAAAGTCTGGGGGTCTGTCTCAGGGTCGTGGGCTCCTGCCATGCCTGTGCCACAGGTCCCCAGGCCCTTTGGTTTGCAAAGGGTCAGCAGTTCACCGCCTCTTCCCTCAGGCTCTGGCTCCCACCACCCAGAGCTCCACCAGCATCTCCCACTGCAGCTGCACCAAATTATATTCCTCAACATATCTTTGGAACAACCCACGTCATGTTTGACCTTGAGTAAAGACCTGAGGTTTACTGCAGGTTCTTTGTTCACATACTGGTTCTTTTTCAAATGTTTTGGCACATTTCAGCATCCCCTCTGATTTTAATAGGACAAAAGAACAAAACAAAACCTAACCCCACCCCTTACCTGTGTAGACAATAATCTCACAAATACATCTGTGCACAACCTAAGAGCTATCACTTCACATTGCCACAGGGTGTATTTATCAGTAATCTTTTCCCAGATTATTCTGGGGTTTGTTTGTGTTTATGTTTGAAACTTATAAATGAGTCCTACAGATTTGTTAAAAGTTCTGCTCCCCCTTCATGGTATTGCAGAAGTACATTCCTTTTCTTTTTGCTATTGGAAAATGGCATAAATAGAAACTCTTCCTGCTGGCTAAGAATAAAATTAAATCCTCATTTCTATCCAGAAAAACTGACCCCCTTGCTGCTATTCCCAAGAGTCCCTGCAAAATACTGAGTAAAAAGAGTTACACACACATCTTTCTGCTGTAGTTTATTCCACGACAGTTGAAATTTTGTAATATTTGTTGCATTGTTTTAATGATTTACTGTTAATAAGAAATTTTTAGCGAGCTGTAACCCATTTTTACTTCAGATCCATAAGAAATCTAAAAGTTAAGATTCCTCTTAGAACTTTCTCACATTCTACCTAAAGGCAGGAAAACTGCTGCTAAAATTTAGCCACAACTCATTTGTTTCAACTTACCAATGAATTTGTAGAAAAAAAATCCATGAACTACATCAGTAAGAAAATTTTTTTTCTATTTTTTACATAGCTATTACTAAGACCTATACCAAAAAACCCAGGGATTAGCTTTTCATTGTCGCTGCTACCAAGAGCTATCAAGCTTTCAAAACCAGTGCTCCTCAGTATTGAACAGCTTCACGCTCTACATTCACCATCTCCCTTTGGACCTGATTACAGTTTCAATGTTGTTACCTTTTCCAATAGATTTGATCAGTTAAATAAATATTCTGAGCCAGTGCCGGAGCTCCTGTGGGTGTTACACTGTTACACACTGAACAGCTTCCAGGCCGTTCAAAAGCTGAGCCCCTAAAGATTGTCAGCATGGTGCCTGTACTTCCAAGCCTCGCCTTTGCCTTTAGCTGTCCCCAATCCTCCAGCACAAAGAGCTCTTTAGTGCCAGCGACAGGCACTACTGTGTAGATATACCTGTTCTCCTCTGCTAAGCACCAACATCAGCTTCTGCAGGAGCTCAGAGAGATGGCAACTCCAGGCCAGTTTTGGGACATGTCTTTATTCCTGTTCTGCTTTATGATTCTCCTTCTTCTTCTGATACATCTTTTTTTTTTTTTCCCCCCACAGCTCAAATATGTAAATGAACAGCTACTCCTGAGGTTTTATCTCTGTTCCTTTGTTTATTTTAAAAAGTGTTCCCTTGCTTCTTCAAAATTAGTCTGAAGGAAACCTGTAGCATCTTTTAGTAATTAGTACTGTAGGAAGTAAATAACAGAATTCATAGCAAGCAACTGCCAGCTCCCTCCCTGCAGCCTTCAAATAAAAACAACAACAACATTAAAAAAGGGGAAAAAACAAAGAAATCTGGTGCAATGCTGGCATGAAAGACACATGCTTTGTGCCAAGCTCCAGGCAACATACAGCCCAGAAACTCTGACTGACACCCTCACACCCAGATGAGTTTATAGCATTTGGCTCCTTGTCAATGCAAAGGTAAACCTGAAGTTCTCCTTTGCCACAACGATACCTCAGAAATACGATTTTCTGGATACCCAGCCATTGTAGCCATTCCAGTGCAGTATTTTCTTTTCCTTCTGTTTTTGCTCTTATTAGATGTGCCTTGTCTAACCCATACTTATAGGCTAGTTCATAATTCCATTGCAAATCCTTGATCCAGAACAGGTTTGCTGCACTTAAATCTTGTAATGCCACTGACCACTGTTATCACCCAAAATTATCTTTCTAATTGACATGGAACTGAAATACATCAGCCTCCCAAGACATTAGACACTCTTTGAGCAAGGACCATCTAACATCTCCACACCAGGTCTCTATAATATCAATGCAGAAAAAGTCTCATAAAAATTAAACACTTACCTGTATTCTCTGATTCCACATTTAAGCAGAACGTTTTATCCCCAAATTGATTTGTCAACTCTCTTAACCCTTGCTTTCCAGAATGCCCGTTTTGTAGAAAATCTGCTCCTGGGAGCTGCTGGTCACCATTTCCATCAATCTTCCCAACCACATGGAGCCACAACAGCCTGGTTTTCCACTCATGAGACTTTTGGAGATTGTTGCCTCAACAAAGCCTGTGTCATCCTTGGGTCATTTAGGGACAATTCCTAAGAATTGTGCTAATTCCTCTGCAGACAGCCTACAGCTCCTGAGTGAGGTTAGTCATCTCTACACTCATGAAAACTTCCACTACTTGTTCTCAGTTCTACATGCTGCTTCTGCTAAAAAGAGAAAATGACAATGAAGCTGCGTATTTATTTTGGGCATTTCTACTTGAAGCTTGGATACAGTAGCAACTTCTTTGCTCATATCCCCAAACTTCTTTCCAGAGAGTAATCAATGCAAAGAAACTTCCTTTTGGCTTCTCTGAGAGCCACATCACCCAGTTTTTATTGCCGTCTGTTCCTTTCTAACACCTCCATTTGTACCAAATAAAAATCAGCCTCTGGCACAGCTCAATCCATACAGCTCAGCTTCTGTTCAGCATCTCACGTGGACAGTGTTCTCACAAGCAACTCAGTTACTTTACTTTAAAAAAGAACTGCTTTTTATATTATCTTGACTGAAAGATACTCATAGCACCATGCCCCATAAAAATGTACCCCGCCTTTGTAAACCACTACAAATCCAACATCATTTTGTGTTATCTAACTACATCCCAAAAACAGTAAAGGTACATTGAGTTTACCACCCTTAGTCTTAAAATCGTGGCACTGGTTTTGCTGTGCCTCAGTCCTCTGTGACTAGCACAAGTGCAAACTTCAGGTTATTACCCTCCACAGCACTGACATAAAAGGAGTACTAAGAGCACTCCCCTGATATGAAGCTCAGAACAAGCAGCAGTCAACCATTCCTCTTCTGCATCACTGAAATTAACTCCCCCAAGTTTCCACTTAAAGCTCGAGAAATATCCAGCTAATTCCTTCAGTGGAGCAGTTTGATGCTGCCAAAAGTGGTCCCATAAAGACCTACAGAGTACCCCACTTTCACCCGTCAGGCACCAAGATCCAGAGTAGCACAGGGAATTGGCCTTGTTAAATTCAGCTCCAGAAAACTCCGATCATTTGACTGCTTCCCATAGCTGCAGGAATGTAAAAGGTGACAATAAGAAAAGAAGCGCAAAGTAGAGTTATTGTTCTCATGCAGAGTTCTTTTGTATCAAGTTTCATCCTAAAATAGCTCTTCGCATTCATGCTGTAATAGATAACAATGCATACATGTAATGAATCACAGATATTTACAATGGGAAATACTAATAAAGCATTGACCCCAATTCCACGATCAGCTACGTTCTAATGAAGGATACAAACGGATTACAGGTATTACATTAAGAAACACAAAGAAAATAAAAAGTGCAGCAGTTGTTACCTTATTAGCATAAAATTAAAGCATCTGAATGCACAATTAACTTAAAGTATTAAGGCATTCATTTTTAGAGTCCAAAGAATTCCTTAAATGAATGTCTTTTAGGCAAATTTTTCTGTCATTCTGAAGAGTTCCCTTCACTGTGGGTTAATACTTTGAAGTTAGACAACACAAACTAATACAAAAGCCAATACATGAACACAGCACAGAACAATAGCTGCAAAGTGGCATTACCATATTTACATTTCAAGTTCCATTTATGTCTATAATTAACATAAACAGTCATAACTCTTGCATAAGATAACATAAAATTATGTACACATAGAAAATATAAAGCTAGAACAGAGTGCTGCCAGTGTTGCATGTGTTATGCACAAAAAGACAGGATGATAATGCTTAGAACTACTATAAGATATATGAAAGTTGATTCCAGCAATTGCACTATTTCATAATATAAGCAATTTCAGACTCAAACCCTGGCAGAAATACAGCGAGTGCAACATTTCATCATCTTATTTCAGATGTACTATAACATGATTATGTTTGTATTTTCACAGATAAAGCTGAACAAATCAAGGGACACTTGGTTTTAAATCACCCATATTCAGGGTTTATTAAACTATTTTTAAAGGAAACAACATAAACAAAATATTTTTTCCACTATGAAGTTTCTTTAGGCTCATTACAGTACTTCTGCACATAATTTATACTAATCTGAGTGGGTTCTGTGGGTCATTCACAAGAGAAATAAGAGACAAATGATCTTATTATAGGAAAATGAGATAGAACTACAAAACTGCAAAAATCACAAAACAATCAAATGTACTTTCAATTATTTTTAATTATGTCGAGCATTTTCATACATGAGTCCTTACAGTGTCCTGTCCTCCCTGCAACATCAAATAACAAACCAGAATGGGGGGGGAATGCTCCAGGAATTAATGAGACTAAATATGAAAAGCAGGTGAACTCCCAATACTGATGATGTGCTCCATTAAAGTTACTTCCCTCCTCTGGATCCTTCTTGTTTTCTTAACACTTTTTTGTTTTCTTCACAATTAATACATCAAGATATTCAAAAGGACCAACCAGTTCTCAGTTTTGTCTTAAAAACTTGATTCTTTAAGGTGTCAGTCCTCTTGCAACATCTTTCATTTTAGCCCGATTTTCAAAGGAAACGATGGTTATGTATCTGTGCTGTCTGTACAGAAGCATGCATGTTTATACTACAAAGTTCTCCTAGAACTTTTGAATTTAACTCATTTCAATTAAAATGAGAGGTTAACAACCTGAAAGAAACTGAGTACCCACAACTTTGATGAACAAGGTAACAGGCGAAAAAATGCTATTAATACTTGAAAGATTGATGCAAACAATAATCAATTTATGCACAATCAACATCAGGCACTGGGGAACCCACCTGGGAGAATACCATCAGGAATGTATCTTCTGCAGGGAAGGCTTCATATGTGCTATTGTTTAGAAACAAGAAGGGCCACCAGAAACAAGGCTTTACTAAACATGCATTTTGAAGAACTATTTATAACACAATATCCACAAGAAATATAGCTTCTTATTTGCTAAATCATTTTTGATTTGTGGATTTCTTCTTCCTTGCAACTGAATTGTCAGATTCTGATAGCTACATACACTTCATTTTTTAAACCCTGATAGGCATTCTTTAACAATTCTCAGGAGTTTTGACTTTTCCCTGCATTTTGTTTTTCTCTGTCTGTCATGGTCGTTCTTCTGTGTCTGCTTCAGTTCCCTTAGAGGCCAGAATATGCACCACAGTACCTATTTTGACGACTTTTGTGCCCCAGGGGCTCACAGGCTTGCCCATCTCTTTTTACAATAAATGCAAACAAACTATCAGTTAACAGACAGCTGCAACATCCTTCCAAAAGAACAGCCTTTAAAAATACTGTTTACTCGTCTGAACAGAAGATATCCTCCTACCCTTCAAAATAAGTGACTGATTGATGGGTAGGCAAAAGC
The DNA here is from genome assembly GCA_013396775.1 of Cephalopterus ornatus. Classification (NCBI taxonomy): domain Eukaryota; kingdom Metazoa; phylum Chordata; class Aves; order Passeriformes; family Cotingidae; genus Cephalopterus; species Cephalopterus ornatus. Next base: position 16,997 of record VZRE01006226.1, on the reverse strand, counting down.
ATTTGCTTTAACAGAATCAGGTTGACATCAGTTTTCATGTTCTCTGCTGTCTGAATGGTATCAAGCTGATCAGATTTGTAATTCTCCTGAAGCACATCAAACCAAGCAAAAAACCTGTAGTCCCTTCCTGCACTGAACTTGTAGATTTCTTCAGTGTAAGCTAGTGAGTAACAAATTTAACTGTGGTAAAAATCCACTGTATAAACTGCATTTTACAATTCCTGAAATACAGATATCATCTAGCTTCTTTAAACAACTTCATCTGGCAGGAAGATGAGTGCAGATTAGAAGAGAGCTGCAACTTACCCAATTCTCATTTGCTCTTATTTGTTTTTTTAATTGGCTGTTGCAGAGTGCTAGCTCTGGCCAAAGGGTTGACCAAGAAGGCATCAGGCAATAACACTCAAGAAAATACATCAGTTTATATTCAAGTGCAACTGGCAACCACTGACCCTACAAATAGCTTTTCTTGTGCAGCTAATTACAGTGACTTTTCTGTAGGGAGAAAAAAATTAGTGAGTCTGCATCTAATCTTGCAAGAAAGATGACCACAACTTATGCCTCAATTATTTTTTAAGTCACATGCAATTTGAGATCACATGAGTAGGTATGCTATTCAACCCTATTCCCAAAATCAACAGAAAGCATATGCAACAGATTTATATGCATGCTGGATAAGGCTCCAGGTAGATTTTAACAGCAAAATATTGTGATATAGTTTGTGCTGAAGTACCTTACTATTCTCGTTCCAGAAAATTGGAGGGTTTTAAAGTAAGGATCTGGTTGAGGACATGAAATCCATCTGGCAAAATCTTACAACATTTAGTTTTGCAGAGAGATCCTGATTATGTTTTCTTATTGCACATGTATAGGCCTTTTCTTGGGTTTGATACTTGCCAGATCTGTCACATACTAAAGGAGAGAGCCCCTGTATCTTTTCAAGACTGTACTCCACTGACACAGTTTTTCAACATAGATATTTTACCGGAGAACAGCTCAATTCTGGAAACTATAATTTAAAATACACGTTATTTTAATATTTTAAAGATACCTCTGTTTCATTCTTCTTTATAAAAGTAAGAATTCATCTTCACATGCACTTAAAATGATAGAAAATTAGATTCCTGTCTCTCAGGAAGCCATTTCAAAATAATATAGAACAGATTTGTAAAACCTGTTCAACCCAGTCTGTTTTCTACTGTGCCTGAAGTATTACATGTGCTAAATATGAAAGATTCATTAAGAAGAACTTTTGCTACTATCTCATTAAATAAGCATGAGTGCACAAAATAACATGTAACATATATATTTCAGACATTCTATATTAGGAAAATTACCAAACTCTTTAAAAACTTCAGAAACTCTCCAATAGTCTACAAGCCCTTATGCACCTGATATCTCAAAAAAAAAAAAAAAACTAAAAAAAAAGTAAAACCTAAAAGTCTTACTAGTTTGCTTTAGTTGCTTTTCTAGAATATATAAAGAAAGAGGTATGATTTCATGGTCTGAGTACGAAACTGGAAATCATATCTTACATAATGATTTTTCAGGACAGAAACTAACCAAATTGTCCTGGTCTTCCCCCAGTACAATGGAGATAAATTAATTTATACTGAATTGATCAAATCTGTTTAGTTTACAAAGAATACATGAGACCGTTGGCTTCTAGAAGTGAGTCTTAAGAGTTCAGAAAAGCACGTTTAGCTACATGCTAAAACTGATTGAAATGCCATTGCTAGTTACTGAGAAACTCAGGACTGCAGAACTTTTATTACTAGATAATTTATCTAGCCTGGCTAGAGAATGGTTTCAGGTAAAATAGAAACCAAAGGACATTAATAACTGTAAGAAATAAGTATCCAATTCTCCCCAGCCAAAGAACTTGCCCAACTTGCACAGTTTATAAAATTATGTACTTAATTTGTAATATTATACTAACGTAAACCATAGACTACTGATTAAAAAAAAACCAAAACTAAAAGCTGGCCAAGACCAGTGACCAATACAAAACAAACAAAAAAAAAACCACCACCAAACCAGAAAACTTGGTCAAAGTCTGGAGAGACAGCAGTCTGTATATACACTGCTCTGACAGTTTAATTGAATCAAGATATCTAAAGACACACAGAGAGTAAAACCAGATAAAATGCAAAAAGGAATCTGTAAACTATCACAGCAAATATTACAATTGGCTTTACCTTAGCTTTTTAATGAATTTAAATTCTCCACTTGGGTGTTTTTATACATTTTAGAATTAAAACTAACATTCAAAAAGACACTTGTAAGTTTTTTCGGGCCTGAAATGACATAAGCTTTTTCTTTAAATCAACAGTCTAGCATTTACAGTCAATTAAATGGAGAATGAAAAGTTAGCAGATTAACTCCTAAGGGACACTAAGTATATGCTGTCCTCACATATTCAAATCTATGTTTGCTATGTTTTTATATACAGAAATATCTTCATATAATCTTCCAAAGCAATATTAATCATGCTTTCTAGCAGACCATTATCAACAAACTGTACCATGAGAGAGAAGAAAACATTGAAAAACAGGGACTGCAAAACAGAGTCTGACTAGAAGACTTTTTTAAGCATTATTTCTTCCCAGTCTCTCATGTTTGCCATGCAATTATCACATATAACTTCACATTGCTTAGAAAAAGTTATTAATACATAAATGTCAAAAAATTATCAACTCTTGATATATGAATTGCCTTCTTCTTGCAAGAGGATGACTACTTCTGGCACTTTTTGCAGAAAAGCTTTAACATTTGCCACATTAGTCCTTTTATCTTCCATCAGCATCTGTAGTCAACTACTGCTTTGGTCAAAGGCCCCATGTTTTCTTTTAATTTTATTTTAAGAGAGGAGGCACAAACTCGGAGAAAAGACTTGTAAGTCCTGCAGTTTCAAATTCCTTTTGTAGCTCCTTCAGTGTTGAGTATTCTTTGACTTCAAATGTCTGAAACCTACATTGTAAAAGGGAAACTCATGAACATGCTCAGATTTGTCAGAATGTAATTATCAATTCTGTTACTTTTCTATCCATAACAGTACTAAATTATACCTTTTATGCTGTGACTGTACTTCTGTCTCACACAGTACACTCATCATTTTCTCTTTGCATTTCTTTCCACTTGAGTCCACATCTACCTTAGAAGTTTTCTGAAGAATCAAATAATCCTAAATGATAAGAAAAAAAACCACCAAAATATTAAATGTCACTATCTTCAAAGTTTAGTAAAAACTGAAAAAATTCATATGAAACATACAGACTTTTTTTTCAGAACATAGCAATCAAACTCTGAAAGTTCCCATCCCAAACAGTGCATGACTGCTTCTATTCATCAGTTTGAAGTTAAGTGCAGGCTGAAGTGATTTAGAAAAGCCAAAACATTCTCCTCCAACATCACCACAAAAACACACTAATGCAGTGGGACTTCATTAGTACAGACAAGAATTTCAAAGCCCAGGCATGCACGAGAAGCACCAAGACAAGGAAAGAGAAGTTGGTAATGAGTTAGAAATATGTCTGTTATTAATTTCACACTACATTTTTTTCTACTTTCTGAGGCATTTGGGAAATATAGGAAAATGAACCTAGGCATATTTAAGTCAGGAAACAAAGGGAATATAGGAGTATAACTAGAGTGAGAAGCGAAGCAATACAGATCACAGGTCTACCGGTATCACTGGTTTCTTTCTTATAGAATACCTTCTTTTTCTTAAATCAGAATAAAGTTGCTGGGCCTTCCTACTCTCATAATGATCAATTTGCTTCCAAAATCATTAATCTTAGAAAAACACAGACAAAATATTCAGACACGTAGGCTTCAGTGGTAAATCGATAGAACTAGTCAACATTCATTGTTCCTGCACCTTAATGCTGCTCCTGTCACCCTGAAGAAGAATCAATATTATCTTGCCCATGAACATCAGTCTTCCAGTCAGCCTTAGATCTGAAGCCCATTTTTCCACAGTTTTCACATATTTTGCCTTTGCTCTCATGTGATCTAAATGCAAAAGGAGCATCCAGATACCATCCTCTGTACTTGTTCCTTTTGACGAAGTAGTTTTTTCATTGCAAACTGTTCCTGATTGCTTAATGACATCTTTAAGATGCTGCTGTATCCAAAGAATCAGATCATGTACCATGGGTTCAGAAAGATGCTTCTTTGCTTGTTCAAGTAATTTATCTTTCACGTCCATACACTGGGCCCTTGTAAGCTGGTCTGAGTTAACAGAAATATCTGGTACAGTTGCTGGATAATTGACTGGTAAATTAAATAACAACTTTAAGAGCACATCTGTATCCAGCAGTTCTTTCACAGTGATTTGAATTCTAAATGAGATTCCATGCGTCTCTGGAAAATATAAAAAAAAAAACATTAATAGTTTGCTTAAAGTTGAAATACACATATATCATTAAATCATGTTATTTCCTTTAACAATTCCACTCAAAATACTGCAATTTCATACAAAATAAGGGTGTGAGGTTTTTTTGCAGGATTGAGTGGTTGCACCCAATGGCTCAAGCTGTATCTGCAGGGAATTCTGAAATGAAAAACTTCCATAACATAGCAGAAGGAAAGTTATTAGCGCATTCTAAAAAGTATTCACACATTTTGGCTCTTTTAAAGTCTAGACAAGCCAGTAATAAAGAACACATAACTCAGCTTCTACAGCTCAATAGCAGCAGCAAGGACAACTGAAAATTGAGACCTTTCTGGATGGACTCAGCAGTGCACCAACTTTGCTCCTAAAGAAATCTGTAAGACTTCTAACATCAATACCAGTGCAAGGCAAACAGACTTGCACTGGGTATTTTTTAAGACAACCACTCAAAAGCAGTTCCACACTAACAAGAAATTGGGAAAGAAAAAAGTAGGATTCTTTGTCCCCTACAACTTGCAGAGAAAATATGCTTAAATCTTTTCTGTCAATTCCTCTACAACAGTTGGATTGATATAATGAAAACAACTCTGTTGAGTATCTGACCCTAGATACTACGTATATAAATATGCATACACTTATATAAATGTATGTTTATATACCTGCATATCTACTCAAAACCTGTTGCAGGTCTACTTTAGAACAGAATTATTTTCAGAGTGAAAAGGTTATATATAGCATGCAACAGGAAGGGCTAAAGACACATCCTCCTGATAAATAATATAATCAAAAGATGCTTAATATGAAAGTTATGTACAGTAATTCCTGAAATAAAACCTTTCACGGAAAAACAATTCAAAACTTCACAAAGTGAAAAGTGGGGACAAAGACCTAACCTACTTTTGCTCCTCTGCCATGAAGTAAGAGGGTATCAATCAGATAAAAGACGATCTTCTTCAGATGTTCTCTGCTTCACCCCTTTGATGCATTCTAAGCACTTCACCCCTTTTCTTTAAAAAATTGCTAAAATGTCAGGCTGATTCATTCCATGAGGGCAGGAGAAGCCAGATTTGAAAGGCAGATTAGAGCAGAGCTGAGTTTCAGAGCAGCTCTTTTGAAGTGAGTGGCATTCTTCTCCCCCTACCTTACCTTACTTTCCTTTACATGACAGTCAGTTGAATTATGTTTGATTAGTATTGCTGACACTGCTAACCAACCTCAGTGCTCTCCATGATTTTGTATTAGAAACTTACTAAATAAGTGAAAGGACCTAAAAGTGACTTGAAAAGACAGAAGCACTTTAGAGAGCAAACCCAAGGGGGCTTATTTCCAAACCTCCTTCCCGGGTCATACAAAGAACTCTCTAGGTCAGGACAGTCACAAAATAAAATCAGCAAACCCTCCAAACCCAACAAAGTACAGCAGTACTATAAAGAAGTCTCCAAACATCTACAAACCATCACTAGCTAAAGAGAGTTAAATCCAGTGCTGAAAGCAGCAGATGCAAATCCAGAGAATTAAACTAAACTATATCCAACCATGCTCATACCTACAGGCACTACATATCAAAGTGCTGTTCCCTGCCAACACGATTCATCTCCAGTCTTCCAAGACCCTATGAAAGGTTGATGCTATTTTAAAGGCAAATGTATTCCTCAGAAAAGCACAAGCCTCAGAAGAGACTCACACATGGTCAGTAGCTATGCAGGAGGACCTCCAGCCTTCCCATTCCAATCTCTGTCTTCTGCTGCCCTGACAAACGTTTCTTCCTGGGTACAAGTGATGATGGCTCCTCTGCCATTACACTCAGCACACATAACCACAGACTCAAGAAGAAAAGCGTGCACCGCACCTCCTGGGACCCCCAGCACCCTCCGGGCCACCACAGAGGGTCTCCGCACACACCTGAGCATCCCACCCAGACACAGATAGTGCCTGCTGCCCCACCTCCTTCAACCACCCCTGACTCAGGGCAGCCCCACCAGGTGCAGCCAGCTGGAAGCAAGCTGCACCTGGCTGAAACGGTAGGAACATTATTGTACTCTTGCCTGTGAATCACTTTATTTTCAGCTATGTTGCCAAGAGATTTTAAAATGCCCAACCTATATAAGAGTGGAAGACCACTACTCTATTGCCAGCTTAATTATAGTGACAGAAAAACATGTTACCTTTCTGATAATCCTCCTAGGATTTTTTCACTAGCTTGTCATAACAGATCTCACCAACTCAGAAGTAACCTAGGGATAAACATACAGGCCAACCCTGCCCCTTCGACAAGGGCCTCCTGCTGCAGCGATCTTATTCTTAAGCCTGCAACAATCTCACACCTTTCCCTGTGATGATGAACTAATCCAAAGGAAGCAGCGCAGCCTCGCATCCCAAGGTGTATTACCCTGAGCCATCACAAAAAGCCCAGCCGTGCTCATTTACATCTGCTTCAGACTCACTTTTAAAAAAGGAGAATCAGTTCAAAACCTTTGTGGGGCACCCAAAGTTTATTTAAACGTTGCAGCGTCCATTTTCTGCACCAGCGCTGCAGACGCTGGCAGAACAAAGAGCAAAGCACCGGCGCCCCGCACAACCTGGCTCCAAAGGAACATTTCCTTTGTTTGCACATGCTACAAGGGCTGAGTTGCCTTCACAGCAACATGGTGATTATTTCTGAAATAAAAGGTTGGGTATGACTGTTCTGCGGGCATTTAATGTGCTAATCAGGCTAAACTCAATACGTTTTAACTCATTTTCCCCATAGCTGCATGCTTATCAGTATATTTAGCTCTAGCATACTTCAGATTTTTTCTTATGTTCCATGTCAACCAGACAGATATCCCCCTCCTCTCCTGCCCAAAGGCATTTTATGCAACACATGCAGTCTATTTTTAAATGCAGAAAATGGCACCAACTAACGTACAAGCTTAGAATATCTAAATATATTTTTATAGCAAGCTTGGTGAGCAGACCAGAAGAGAACAGATTAAAAATTAAATTATGGATTTATATCTGTAACACTAATCTTTGCACATAGATACATAAGGTAAAAAAGATATGCTGTAATTAGTTTATTTAAATTCATCAACACATTGGTTTTGATAAAAACACATTTTACATTCTGAATACTTCATTGTTAAATTCTAGAAAGCCGAAGTTTTTACCATACCAAGAGACCTGCAAAAGAATTTTCTAACATTCCTCAAAACCATAAATCCCCAATGGCCTTCTTTTTGATCCTGTGGATCTACACACAAATTACTCTTAATGTATTAGAAATAGCATAACATAACAGTCTTACTGGAAGTTATGTCTGTGCACCGTTTGTCAATGACAACTTATATGGTTTGAAGAGATAAAGCAAATGTAAGCTAATGCCTACAGCAAAAGTTAATTGTATATAGACTAAATGATTCTGTAGCTCCAACATAGGAGAGGTGAATTCCAAAAGTAAGAAAAACACCAATATTCACTGTTGTAAATAATCTTTTCAATTCCAACAGAAAACTATGAAAATCAACCAGAGATACCCGATCCTAATATATGAACGCAGCCTGGCTAAAGGCCCTGCAAGGTCACATAACATCAATATAAATAAAATAGCCTGTTCTCGTGCATTTGTGGCACTTCACTTTATGTTCCAGGAAGGCTTCTAAGCCTTTTACATTCTGGTAACTTATAAACACAAAATCATTTTTCCATATATGAAGCATGAAGAAGAATGTGCATATATTTCTCTAACAGTTCTGGAGGAACAGACATGTACATGCACTGTTCAGGTATGTTCACAATTTTTAAAATTAACATCTGATAAGCCTGGATACTGTATTTTCAAACTATGCCCAAAATAACATTATTGAACCTTTTCACTTTAAAAAGATAAAGCTCAGTTGAAACATTTAATCTATCATATTTTAAAAATATAGTCCTATAAAATGGCAGAATTACATGCCTACACTGGAGCAAGAGTGTGTCATGCAGATCTAGATACAAAATTCTGCTTTTAGATTACCCCAGTTAATTGTGCTCCCTGCAGACATTGATGTCTTCATCCTTCTGAGGCTGTCTACACACACAGTTTTTAGTTAAAGTGAGTTGCTCAAAAGCAGCCACATATAACTTCACAGAAAATAGCTTTATTCATGGAATCACGGAATGGTTGATGTTGGCAGGAACCTCATCCAACCTCTCCCCTCAAGCAGGGCCACCTACAGCAGGCTGCCCAGGACAACGTCCATATGGCTTTTGACTATCTCCATGGAGGGAGACTGCACAACCTCTCGGCAACCTCTTCCAGCGCTCAGTCAGCCTCACAGTAAGAAAGTGTTTCCTCATCAACCCCAGTCCTTTCAGGCTGAATACACACATATGCAGGCAAAATCTGACAGCAGGCCACTGCATCCATCTTTAACAGCATGCCCCAGGACGTCACTGCAGTTCAACCAGCAGGAAGCCACTTGCTGTCCACCACTCTGCTGGGGAGCTGGGCAGCCCTCCGCAATAGCTCCTAGGGCACCAGGGAAGACTGATACAGCATATAGGCATATTCTGTGTGTCTGTGCGTATGTCTATCTCTCTCCAACAAATATCTGAGAGTTGTGACATCCATGGTACGCACTAAGCAAAATTTACTTATGCTCTGGATCTCAGACACGCAACACTTGCATATACCACCTTACATTTAAGCCTGATAGTAACTGCTGTTGTACACTGGAACTACTGAGGTTTATTCTCCCTTGCTGAAGGGGTAGCTTCACGTCACCGCACAACACAGACTGATAAATGTCATCCCTTAACACCATGTTCTGAGCAGTGGCTGGTGCAGAAACCGTGAAGTAAAGGTGTCTACACTAACTGCATTCCTATCCTACAGCGACCAGCAGCTGAGGGAAGCAAGCAGTACAGACCTTCTGACCATTCCACCAGCACCAGACAGGGCACACCCACCTCAGTACCCTTTAAAACCCACAGCCATGTGCATCTTGCCTGAAGCTAGAGAACACCTGGCACATCACAGGGCTCGGATTATTACCTTACCCCAGAAAAACAGAAACTACCCAAGCACAGCGTGATCTCACCTGATCTCTCACACACAGCAAAAGCTACACCTCTATTAATTATTACAGGATAAACGCCTGGTCTTGCTACATGTATGACATTCCCCTGCTTATCTACCTAAGTAAGAGCCAGCCCCTTCCCAGCGCTGCCCCTCGCCTGCTGTCAGTGCCTGCAGGCGCTGGGCACTGCCGCTACAGGGAAGGTGGCTAACTATAACCGAGCAGGGCCCGCCGGGCTCCGTGCCCTAAGCGCGGCAGCACCGACACACGGCGGGTCAGGGACGGGCGACGAGCGCCAACAGCGAGCGACTGAGCCGGTGCCGCCCCGCCGGGCTGAGTCCCGCCTTGAGCGGCTCCGGGGCATCTCCTCCCGCCTCCGGCAGGCATCTCCTCCGCGCGGGGCAGCAGGAGGGCCCAGGCTGCGGACGGAGCGCGGCCGCCTCACCTGAGGCCGCCAGCAGCTCGCAGCCGCCCGGCTCGCAGTAGATGGCGGTGAGCGCCGACAGCTCCTCCCGCGCCAGCTCCGACATGGCCGCCGGGGGCGGGCGCGGTGCCCCCTGCCGGCCGCGCGCACGGCACCACGGCCGCCAGGGGGCGCCGCCGGCCCGGGCCGCGCCGCGGGGACGCCAACAAAATGGCCGCTCCCGGCGGCGGGGGCGCCCGGGACGCGTCCTTCCCTCCGCCTTTCCTGCCTCTGCCTTCTCCCTCCCGGCTTTCCCTCCTGCCCCGGGTGCGCAGCGCTGTGCGACCATCCGACCCCCGGCTGGCCTCGGGCCGTGCGCGGCCCGGTGGTGTGCGCAGCCGCCACACGCCCATACTCAAAGATTTATTGGAATATAAAATTAGGCTTCTTGTATTCAGTCATTGTGGCTTCACAGTCCTGTTACCAGCCATCACACCGAGGTCGTGCACAGCCAACAGTACCGTTAACTCCCAGGCATAATGATCAGCATCTTCCGATGTTATAAAATCACTTTTAAAAGCAAGGGAGAGGGGGGTTACTTTTCAGGAGCGGATACCCTGCTTTCCAACTCCCTGAATTCAGTTGAAATAACAAGGAACACGAGAGCGCTGGGCTGGGAAGGAGGGGGATGCTGTGAGGGAGCGGCACTGCCGGGTGCAGCCCCTGCCGCTGTCAGAAGGCTGTGCTGGAAATTAGCCTTAGAAGTGCCTCATTATATTATTAAGAACTTTCTCGCCCCGGTCTCTCCCCCTTCTCCTCATACACTTTGCATATTCCATTTTACAAGTTTAAATAAAAAAGTCGATGTAAATGTCTTTTAAATTGACACTATCACAAGACATGGAGGTCCCTATGAATAAGTTACTGCACTCTGACATTTGGAAGTCATCAAATAAGACAGTATAATGTCAGCTTGATATTTGTCACACTATGAAAATATCAGCTTCATGTCAAAGATCTAAATTCCATCTTTATGTAATAAGTTTTCTTGTATTCACAGACAACTGAAAATGCTAAATATTTAAATTTGAAATTAACTTCTATAGTTACAATCTGGCCTTCATATTCCATTATTATTAAATTGAAAGCCAAGATCTTATTTCCCCTCTTTTTTTTTTTAATGATTTCTTCAAACATTGCAGTGTTTGATAGAATAGCATTAGCCATATTCTTTAAATGGATGCTTTCCCATCAGCATGTGGCAAAGTTAAAAAAGTAAAGCTCCACTTTTTAGAGTCAGCCTACATTAAACCAGCTCCAACATCCTGTCATAAAACAATTATGCCACCAGTACTTTGCCTGACAAGGCAAACAGAATGCAACCCTGCATACATAGGTAAGATTTATCTTCCCAGTGTTATTTGCAAAAGCAGTATCCTTTGCTTTCCACTCACTACAATTATAGTCTTAATCAATTAGGTATTGCTTCAACAACCATTAGTGATTATATATAAAACAGTGCATTTAGACTTGTTTTCCCCTAACCTGAGCGGTGAATCAGAGGAGGAGCAGACAGACATTAGGGAAAAAAAATGTCCATCTGTACCTTTTCACCATCTTTTCCATGCCAGCCACTCAGGCTTCTCCTCTACCACAACTGCACGCTGTCCTAAAGGCACATACTCTAGAAGGCATTAAAGGACCACTAGAAGAGTCTAAAAATCACTGCAGCTGCCCATTTTAGGGTCACAAGACAAACACTAATGAGGAACACATAACCACAGCAAAGGTGATGGATAACAAATAGAACACAAACCACATCCGTCTCTGGCATTGCTGTAAGACAACTGCAGTTCCCACATTTTCTGCTACAACACTGCCAGCTCTACTGTAGCCAGAACAGCATTCTTACCAGCTAGAACTGTCCTTACCTGAGTTAAATAGCACTGCTTTTTCTGATACGTAAGAAAGAAGGTATCATTTCTGGAATAATAACTGTAAGTGTTACTGCAATGGTAGAAGTTGTCCCAAAAGTGGCTTGTACAAAAGTGGCAGAGAGAAACCAACACTAAAACCTGTAGGAATCTCTCCAAATAAGCTAAAAGGCAAAAGCTTGAAGAAAACAGAAGGAGAAGCAACCCCAGTAATTGTGAAAATACATGATAAATCATGGAGGTGTTTTTTCCCTGGTATTCTCAAGTAGAGCTACTGGAAGAGTTTTCATCTTTTTTTTTTTTTTTTGGCCCAAAGCATGTAGTTTTTTACTCTTGGAAAAAATTCATTTATTCCAAAATCTAAGTTACAAATTAAAGCCGCCAAAATTTGCATGGTTTGATCTAAGGTTAAATTCAACATTTCATGAGGTTTTGCTTTTCAGTTTTTGAAAATGAGCTAATAAACTCTCATTGATATATAAAAAAAGAGACCTTCTCTAATTTGAGAAAAAACAAAGCAGAGAAAAGTATTTTCTATTACTTTTCCTTTTAAGTATTTTAGAAGCAAGTTTTTCAAGGACTTGTGATCTAGCAGTGCTTTTTAAAGGCACTTGCATTTATCCTCCATGCATCAAACTGCTCTAAGTCAATTCCCTGAGACACTTAATCTTTTGGCAGATGGAAACTCATTTTGAAAGTGTACTAATGATCAATTAAAGCATTAGCTGTCTCTACAGACAGGAGGTTTATGGGGTCACAGTCTTCAGAAGCTGGAGGCAAGAGCAGCAGTATGTTAGGAAAATAGCTAAAACTTTCTGTAGTTACCGCAAAATTGGCAAAACATTGGAAAACAAAAAACATTACTTTAGTTTTTCTCCATAATATGTTGAAAGCAAATTGATGGATTCTATTTTATGCGAGAGGCCAAACTGGACGTCAGCAAAGGAAATGATCTTTTAAATTTTTTTAAGGAGCCCAAATAACCATCCCAATACTTCCAATCAATTTACATGATCCTTTAAAAACTGGATTCATTCAGACTCCAGTCACAAAATATATACCCATGCTGCAAATATGCAGATGTGGGAAGCTGCCATCAGAATCAGCGGCTCACTGATAGGTAATGCATCATTTCACACATGCTCAAGGCTTCACAATTAGGTCTGGAGTCAAGACGTGTACTCTGCCCAGAAGTTTCTCTGCAATTTGATGTACATGTAATAAGACCAAATAGATGTAACTGTCACATTCATAAAAGAATTTAAGATTCTTTCTCTAGGAGTTTGGCAAGCCATTTCTTCCTGAAGGAAATGCGCATAATAGTGATTAGCCATCGAATATAAACTAAAAAGGTTGCTTTTTACGACATGACATTTCTAGTATGACCACAGGTTCCTAATGCTAACATTGATGAGAGAATCAATACCTATTTGATTCACTCCAAAAAGATCTTTGCCAGCAATTTACCTTGTACAAAGGTAGAATAATAAATAGAACATATTTTCTTTCACTGAGAGTAAAAATGCATGAAGTTGCCTATTAAAAATTTGCAGAAAACTAGGAATGTTGTGCATTTTTTAAAAAAATACATGTAAGAACTTATGAATAGGGAAGGGTATGATACTGAAGACATAAGCACAGCTAGCACTGAGTAGTATATTCTATCCTCAAAAACTTCAGCTTCCACATCAAGTTCCACATCTGCTTGTGGAACCTTACTACATGGATTCTCCTCCAGGTGTAAGCAAAGGGAGACAAAGAATTAATGTGTCATTTAATTTAGTAAATGTTGGGAACCGATCTCTTTAAAAAGTGGTAGTTTTGAAAGAGGCATTTCTACTCTATAAAAAACAAACATTAGCAAGTTCAAAAGTTAGGCAGTGCTCCTTAGTTTATCAGTTTATTTTTAGCTACAGCAGTGTTAGTATCCATGCCTCCATCTTTTGAAATTTGGCACATTAGCTATTATTCCCCCACACTTTGATACAAGAGTGGAATAAAAAAAAAGGTGAGTGCATAAGATGACAGTCTATTTATGACCACTTTCAGAGCACTGAGAGATCCTCTGCCACACTCACAGCTTTTGAAGGCAAAACATCAGCACATTTTAGACCTCAAATTTACAGAGCACACTACAGTCCTAATAGTAAATACATTATGTAAACAGTAGAGAACATTTCACATTAAACTAGCATACCTCTTTCACCTCCTAATTCAAAAACAGTAATTCAAAACACCTTGCTTTGTCAGTAAAAAGTAGCAATAATCAAGAAGGGACACAACTACCTTCTCACAGCAACAGTCTCTTTTACAGCAAAGCAGGGTAAAAATTCTAGGGCTTAGCCAAAAATTCTGAGATTGAAGCTAAGACCATTGGCATGATATGAAAGGGAGCAGCAAAGGTGTTTCTAGGGGGTGGCAGGACAAAAAAAAAAAATAAATGAAGGGTGACAGAAGAACTGCAGCTCCCCCTTCCAAGCTGCCTGCTACTACATTGCAAAGGCAAAATGTTACAGGATGACTCAGAGTCAGGAACTCCAGGCATGCCAGAAGGCTAAGTTTCTGAGTTACTCCCCAATTAGAGAGCACTTACACTGGCCAGGTACCAACAGGACAAACTGCAAAAGACTTGGGCCAACACCACTGAGGAGGGAGGGTATTGTAGGCACAGCAACCACACGATCAGTGCCTCCACAGACCGGCAGCACTGTGCCAGACACCCTGACTGCAGGGTATTTGAATGCAGAATGGTCTCCTGCTCCAGTTGATACGTATCAGTATCACTCTTGACCACATACAGATGACCCAATCGGATGACTCAATTATAGCTGGAGTGTTACACTGGAGCCCTTTTCTATCAGTCACAGAGACTGCAGTTTCTGAGCACCCTCATATCGTTGAAGAACCACATACATCTTCAGCAGCAGACCAGGAGGGCACTCTTACTTGTTTTATCTGCAAGAGTCAAGCAAAATAGGTCAAGCAGGGCTTTGACCCAGCAAAGCAGAACATATGTAAAACTTTGGGTATCTAAATACAGAACTAATTTAAAAAGTGACACATCTTTAGTGAGAGTCTGCATTTTTCCTTTTGTATGGGCACAGGTTAACCTTGGTTTGAGATGTTGGGTTCCAAAATTCTGTTTCGGCATGACTGGGACTGGGAATCTGAGGTCACTGCACAATTCCTTGAAAGGGCCTGCTCAGGATACATCTTTACTTTCTTGAGCTTCACGAACTCTCCACACCTTTCTATGCTTATAAAGAAATTATATAAATGTATTTATTTATGCATACTCACATTCTTCCTTTAATATAGCCTAAAGAATAGTTTTTCGGTTAAAATATCCTTCCTAAGGATTAAAAAAATAAAAAAATCAATTTAAATCACTGTTTTTCAAGTCTGCATCGGTATTGTAATCATTCTCCTGAAATGACACCCATCTCCTGAAAAATAGCAACCTACCAACATCCTGCATGAAACAACCCAGGCCTAAAAACAAAAACTCCATGTTTACTTCCTTAAGTCTTACTGATTATAGAAATTAATTACTTCCATTAACATTTCTAGGATAATTTTATCTTTTTTTTTTTTAATTTCCTTGCATTCCTCTCAAATTACCCAGACTTGGGATGAATATATTTTTTGTCATATGCTCTTATTCTGAGAAATGCTGGTTTGGTAACAAACACTTGAATTTACTCGTTGGGTCTTGGTTTTGTCATCATCATGGCTAGGCTTCGCGAACGAAGATTTGTGAAGGACTCTACCCACGCTTGCTACAAGCGCGCTGATGGCTAAAAAGGCCAATGCGAGATAGACACGTCCAGTTGCAAAAGGCACAGCAGAATGACTCCCCAGGTGGTACTGAAAGGACACGGTTCTTTCTGCGTTGCCTTTTCTCCTCGAGAGTGATCCTGCGTGTATTTTCAAAAGATATTGCAGCATTGTGAATAGTGTGTCTCCAGGCCTCCCGATTGGAGGCCAGAGCAGACCAGTGATGGTGATCGATATGGCCAAGGCTGAGATGTTGTTTCAGGGAGGAAACTCATCATGTTTCAGGGAGGGAACTGCTCACCAAGCACACCTAGCTCAGCCATTTTGTCATGTTAGAAAAGCAGCCTTTCGCCTTGCTTGCAGCAAACTCCAACAGAAACTGCGTGACATCCAGAACAAGTGGTGGATCAGCCTAGCAGAAAAAATTCAACTATGCGCAGATATGGGTGATTACAGAGGATTCTTGGTTTTGTATTCACCTAAAAAATGAGTAGTATACATTCAAGGATGTGATGATAGTTAAGTTGTAGTAATAACACAATAATATATAACTGTATCAAATATATAACAAGATTACAGTTGTAACAGACTATAATCTCATATGGCATATGCAAAAGCTCACGTTAATAATTCTTATAGCTAAAAGTATGATCACCAAAGTTAAGAAAAGTATATTTATTTGATTCTCCTTTTAGTTTGATGACAAAGTAGAACATTTCATTAACAGTAGCACAGAACAGAACAATTTTGAATCTATGGATGATGGAACATAACAGGAGACAGTAAACGCATGAAGTGGCATGTGACAGGTTTCACCAGATTTAGCAGCAATAACAAATTTCCATAATGCACTCAACATCACACTGCCAAAACCAACCAAGCAAACTCACTCTTTTGAACCTTCTGAATGAAGTACCACCTACAGTGGTGTAGCCTTTCCATATTTAGTTGTGAGAAACACAGAATCCTCAGTATATCAAGTTACCAGATGCATAAACCAATCAAAAAAACAAAAACCCAAAAAAAAAGAAAAAAAAACCACCCCAAAAAGCAGTAAGCCTAAATCTTTACTGTTAGAACAGAGGAGCAGTTCCTTCATTATCAGATATGCTTCATACAAGCTCACACACTTCTCATATTCCTCATACATATGCTGCCTACTCAGATGGAATTTTTTTCTTTTCCTATTTATCGTTTATATATCTATATATATGAATCACTAGAAAGGTGAGAAAGGAATGAGCAAAGCGGATATGGGTAAGAACATCGCTTTCCTCTTAGGATTCTAGACTTCTGGGTAGTATCTATTCCTACCATGCATGACAGTTGTCTCTGAAGTGGGAACCATTTAGAATTCTGAAGTATGAAAGCTTCCCATAATTTTTTCCCAAAGGGGAAGTTGGGGAGTTTCCCCTCAAGGAAAAAAAAAAAAGAAAAAAGAAGAA
>VZRE01006225.1:9768-147467 GCA_013396775.1 Cephalopterus ornatus | reverse complement strand
CTTTTAGGCCTGATTCTCGTTTCAACATTCCACTTCTGTGATATCAAGTCCTACATAAAAATTGGGTTTTTTACCTGCCAGACTCAGAGGCTTACTTCTCACTATGGATTTGGTGGTTTTGTTGCATTAATTTTACAGGGTGCTTATGCTGCCTTATTACTTATATGTTTCTACCTAGTATAGAAGTTTATGTCCACAAGCAGTGTGGGGTTACTTAAACAGCTTGCAAACAAAATATATCTGTTGTTTCTCTCATGTGCAATATTAGGGGTGAATGTTCATATATGGGACAATGGAATGGATCCACAGGAATTCATTGGACCAATATGTTATTGTTATTCAGTTGTAAATTGCTAACTTTGACAAAACATTATAGAGACCTTTACCTACCCAAACAAACAAACAAACAAACAAAAGTAGTTCTTCAAATTGCTGGAGATACTTTGTTTCATACTGTTTTCTACTCAGGAGCAAAAATTGTGATTATTTTTATAGTCAGTTTACCAGTTATTAAAAAATAACATAATTCTAAATTGACCTATCAAAGGCAATTTTTTCTCTGATAAATCACTGATAATTATTTTTTTAATGATAAATGAAGACTTTTACGTACAAAAGAAAAACGTTTGAAGATCTAAATCTTAACTGATGAAATCCAGGCTTAATAATCTGTTTATATTTGATTTCTCTCTTCCTGCAATGTGTTCTGTTTTCTCAATATACTTTCAGTGCCCAGCATGACAGGTGCTTTTAGAAGATGGTTTTCTTTGCTTTCAATAAAAGGAATTATGAGCATGCAATTCCCTACAGAGGAAAATTGGTTCAAGTTCCATGCTAAATGCTTTAAGTAATACATCACTTTCTGAAGAACCTAATGGGATAAATTAATCTCTGAAGGGATCACATACAGAAACTCTATGAAAGGGCTAGTTCTTGCAAGGCTGAGAGAAATGCTGCTTTTGGAGTTCTTGCAAGTACATGCTATCATTAAAACAGTTGGACATGACTCTAGCCATCTCTGAAAGGCCAACAGCTCATAGAAGAGGTCTTTCTGGTTTGAAGATCATTAAACGCCTCAGTTGTCTTCTAGATTAGCTGTTCCTTAGTTTAATCTTAAACCTAACTGTGTTCTAATTTTACACATAATTAGTTTGCAGTAATGTGAAACACTGATATTATTTTCCTCAAGTATCAAGGATAGAAACATCTGCTAAACAGAAGTTTCTTCTTTTAAATGCCATAACTGATGGAGAGAAAACTACTATCTATCTTGGAAATATTAGAAATAAGCTTTCAAGAACTTGCCCCTGGAGGGTTTTTAAAAGCCAGGTTTTGCACATCTGTCAGCCTCACAGCTCTTTCTTTGTCTCATCTTGTTCCTACTCTATTCTTCAGTTGTCTTGGGAGTTTTTTCTTTCTCTCTCTTCCTTTCTTTTCCTCTAGTTACTGCTTTCCAGAAACTTCTCCTGGATGTACTTGCTTGATGCCTCATATATAAATTGCTGTCCCTTATTCCCTGTGGAGAAATCTGTATGATCCAAGAAATTGAATAGACAGTTCTATTCTCTATTTGTTAGCCACACATTTTTAACAAAACTAAACAAACAATGGATGTACCATAAATGATAAACAGACAAGCAAAAGTGCATCAGTAATAACATCTAATAGGGAAGCCTTTAAGAAGTGAGAAAATAGCTAATGAGAAAAAAATTGCCCTCTAAAAAGAAGGCCATTCAGCTTTGCAACAGCTGGCATAAAAGATTGTTTATACTTGATTTTAAAAAAAGTCTCTGACTTCTACATTTAACCCACATCCCTGGGTTCAATGTGAGATTAGCAAGATTCAGTTGGATTGTTTTCTTCAGAATCTGAGCCCTTGTACCTATAGGTGTAATCAAAGCAAAATGCCGGAACACATTTCTCCCTAAACAAGCAACCTGAGAAATCTCTTTATCTATGTTATGCAGCTGTCAAACCTCAGAATGTGGGAAGGATAGCTGAAACATTTTTTGCTCTTAGATCTTTCACACCAGCTATTACTAGGACAGCTATGCTCCACACTGACAAAAAGTCTAACTAGAAGACATTATATTGTTTTATGCCTTCCCTCACTAGTGCCACAGAAACAGAAGTTGTCGCAGTGCTTTTCACATTCTGCAGTGGCACAGAGTTCCCACCTACAAGTTCTGCCCAATGAAATCTTGTCCAAAGGTTTAGTGGATTTGATGTAGATAGCTACTAACATTGCCTTAGATTAGTTGTTATGATGGAACCAGCAAGAAAAGCATATTCTACTTCAAGATTTCACATTCTCATCAAAGTTTCTTTTGTTCCTCAGAAACTTCTAGACAATCTGAAACATTCCTCTTATGATAAATCATTCTTAGGCAGTGTTCAGCCTCATTCTTCAACTCTGATGCCAGCTGTATTTCTCCGATCTCCAATTGTGTAACAAACATAAATACAAGTAGCAGGTGATTTGTCTTTGGGATCCACAAGGTCTGTGTAGACATTACTGATAGCAAGAATGATAAACGTGTTCATGGGGCTCTTCTTTAGCCTTAGTTTCTAGCACTGATACTCAAATTTTGAGTGAATACTAAAGAAAGATATTTTTATATAATTTGCCAAACTCTCACATTTCCCTGGACTAAATATCTTTACTTCTGGGCTGAAAGTAATTCATTATAATGAATAATAAGGATCTTGATATGTATGTTCCCATTTAGACTTTAGGGACAGCTCTATTAAAAAAAATAAATAAATTCAGTGTCTAAGAATGGACTTCTATAATAATCTAAGAGAAGAGAGTTCTGCAATATCTATGCTTAGAACCCAGCATAATATGACTTCATCTTAAAAGCTATTTTGTTATATTATGTTCAATTTTTTTTTAACTCACTCTCCCCATTTATTACTAAGGAAGCTTTTGCAGGGTGAGGAACTGTTTATAAAAGTGTAACCCATGGATACAGTTCCACTACCTGGGTCAACATCACAGGCTCTCTGTGGGATTGCAAATCACTTACTTGGGTTTGACTGTATTTTGTTTTCAACCAAAAGATGTTTTACACTCCCGGGGATGTACTGTGATGCTACCTATAGTAGTTAAGGGTTTCTTTAAATATTTTTGTGGTAGAGAGTCTACTTAGGTTTGAATGTCTAGCCTATTCTGTCAAACTGAACTTTGCTATACTGACTTGACCTTTCTGAGATTTTTGCTGTTACTCACAGGGTCATGCAATTGTAAAGAACAGAGGTGGTTGTCTGAATCACAGAATACTGAAAAGGTCAAAGTAGCAATGCAATCTTCACTGTTTTTCCAGGCATAAGCTGTTGAAACTGTATCCACATAATTCTCATGACCAGACTTGAAATACACCTATAAAATGGTCTATGCAAACTTGGTTTTGATGGTGAGAGTGATGAAAATACTAAATCATGAGAAGGCTCTTATTCCAAAGAGGTTGTGATTTTGATTAAAATTTTTAACTCCTGCCATGTCAAATTAAGGTCATAAGCAATGTTTCACTACATATATTTTGTCCTTTTATATAGTTTTTCCACAGCTGAACCGCATATTACATGATTCCCAGGTGATGATTATGTCTTGCAGTCTGTATTGTGCAAAGCATGTTGAATCTTTTTCTTTTTCAATCTACCATGCTACCATGAAATTGGAATGTATGTGTTTGGGTTTCATATTTTTCCTCTCCACATTACAACAAGCTTTCTCATCCTTTGAAAGCTTTATTAAAAAAATTCAATACTTCTGCAGCCTCATGTGTGACTATTGACTAGTACACAGCAAGCAGAGTCCTTATTTTATGTATTTGGTACTCCATGATCTTGTATATAATGGCACGTAAGCCTCATTTACCCCATAAGTTACATCAGATGAATTAGGTGACATTTTTAGTGTTTCATTGGGAGATGAATGTACTATTTCAACTTCTAAAAAATTTTCCTAAAATCCTGATATGGGTAAAGAAACCCCACACCTTATAAATGGAGCCAATAATTTGCTCTTAGTTCAAATAAAATATTAACAGGCTTATCATAATACAACAGTTGATACAAATCTATGAACAATAATGTGAACAGAGTCCAAATTAATACAGAAAAGCCTCACAAAACATATATGTACAATTGTTTTAGGCACAGTTTTTAGAATTTGTCCCTTTTCTCCAATATTGTGTCTACTATTCCAGTGTCCCTCTGGGTCCTAAGTTTGACAGCATCTGTCTTTCTCAGAAGGAATAGGGGTGATGAGGAGGCTACAATAAGTCATTGTTGTCCCTAGTTCTTTACCTGAATGTCTGTGATGCTCTCAATGACACTTTGCTCCTCTTTAGTTTTGTGTTTGTTTGGATTTATTTCTTACGTTATGTAGTATATTCTCCTTTCCTCTCTTTGAGTTCCAGCTAAGGTTCAAAACCTCTGAAATAGTATTTTCTGATTAACACAACTTCTCACTGTTTGCTGTGCAACAACAGTCCAAAGCAGACCTTACCATGAGGTATTTACAGACATAAGCTGAAGCAGGCAAGGCAAAAGTCCCTTGATTCTACACCGTTGTTACGACCATTAAAGCAATTTAAAACTGGCTCTGGACAATACAGACCTCATCAAGTCCTGCAGCGTTGCATTGTAAGGTCAGTGAAGGCTGTGACCTTTAACTAGGAATGGTGGAATGGTGGAAGTTGTATCTGTGGGTTATAGTAAACATGCACTGTGGGTTTTTGTTTGCTTTTTTTGTGGTTTTTTTTGGTTTGGTTTAGGTTTTTTATTTCTTTTTTTTTTAAGGAACGAAAGATATATAGCTCCATCTGAATTTTCACCAGAAGAAAAGGACTTATCTCTTATGCAATTAGACTTCATAAATTAGAAGATAGTTCTCCTTTCAACCCCCAGGATAGTTAAACTTTCAACCCTCCTCTTCACACAATATATGTGTGTGGCTATGATATGGATCTCCTCTGATGTTCTAATTTGATGACAAGAGAGTCATAGTTAATTAGAAAACTTGGTGATAATTTTTCTGTGCCTGGTGGAGCGATAGCATCCACTATTTCAAAACTACCTTTAGGACTATTATTATAAAACCTTCTTTTCTACTGAAGGTCAGAGGCAGATTCACAAAATGAATTGACAGCACCTACTTCTTTTTCCAGCAACCAGGCTTTTAAAGAACTCTCTTGGGGTACAACTCAGAAGTTCTTTTTTTCCCTTGCCTTTCTTGTTGTGTTATTTTAAGCTGTACAGTAGATAATGTTATTCATTCAATCAAGATTATTTTAATATATTGATAGATTTGTATTTCTGTTGCTGAAGAAGTTAAGTGAATCTCTCAAGGCCAGTGTCCACACTGTGACAGTGTGGAGATTTTTCCTTTTTCTGCTGAATGCAATTGGTGGTTACTCAACATTCACAGCCTATATTTAGTTACTGCAAGATGAAGAAATTCAAATAAAGTAAATACAGGAGAAAAATAGTATAGGTAAGATTAAAAAACTTCTTTCATAGAGTATTGGAATTAGAAAGTTACAGGAAAGTTTCATGTTCTTGTGACAAAAAATGAGAAAAGACGTGCAAGGAATATATAATTTAATTCTATGAAAGTGAAAGATGAATAGCTAGAGTTTACATTAAAACATTTTTGGCACTTAGACTTTTAAAGTCTAATTTTTATTTTTTTTTTAAACTGAAATATCTACCAGAAGGAACAAAAGACCAGGCAAAAAAAGACCCTGTTGTTTCATTTTGACCAGATAAAACTGCTAAACTAGTTAATAATATAGATATGACATATTTGCCCCAAAACACAACTAACAACACAAGATACTGTGTAAAATAATATTTCAAGAGTAAGCACAGATATACTCAACATTACAAATTAGAGTTAATTTGTGCCAAAAAGGAATACTCGGAGAACTGTAATTACATGAAGATTATAGGGAAGAGGGGGGAAAAATGACAAAGCATTTCAGTCTCAATTATTTTTATGGAAGGATGATTTGCATATATTCTACACTTCCTCTTGAGGCTTTCTTCAGATGCTCTCTCAGTACTTGGTATGACTTGCCCCAAGTATATTTCATCTCAGCTGTCATCTTGGTCTTAGTATTTACAAATGTATATTAGAGTTAAGATATTGGGACTAGTGAGGCTTGGCATGAGTCCCACATCTGGAGTACTGAGATGGAGAGCTACACACTGCTCACGAGGAATAGGTAGGGCAGGTGAGTTGGAGGTGTCATACTATATGTTAGGAAGAGGTTTAACTGTTACGGTTAGCACTGATGTGGTTGAGAGCCTCTGGATGAGTATTAGGAGGATGGAAAACAAAGGAGGTGTAGTAGTGGATGTTTACTACTAATCCCACAGCCAGGATGTAAGCAGTGATGAATTTGTTCTATAGGCCATTAGGAGAAATTTCAGGATCAGTAGCCCTTATCCTGACGTGAAATTTCAGCTTCCCAGACATAACTGAGAACATCACGCTGCTGTGACACATAGGTCTTGGAAATTCTTGAAGTTTGTAGCAGATAATTTCTTGTTTCAGGTACTTTGAACCCCAACTAGAAAAGATGCATTCCTGGATTTGCTATCTATGAATACAAAAGGATGTGATGGTAGGTATCAGTCTTGGCCGCAGTGATCATGAAAAGCTTGAGATTAAAATTCTTAGTGTAATGAGAAAAAAGGACAACATCCTGGATTTCATGAGAGCAAACTTTAGCTATTCAGAGAGCTATGTAGCAGAGTACTCTGGGAATCTGCATTTTAGGGCTTAAAAGTCCACAAATGCTGGTCAGTCTCTAAGAACCACCTTTCAGAAGCACAGGAGTAGGCAATTCCACTTATGTGGAATTGTGTCAGAAGTCAAGCAAGTGGAGAAGAAGACCGGCTTGGCTGAACGTGGAGATCAAGAGTAAAAGAAACTGTACGATCTCTGAAAGTGAGGTCAGGCTTTGCAGGAAGAGCACAGACCTGTGCTTCATATATGCATGCAGAAGACAAAAAAGACCAAAATTTTATTAGAATCAAAACTGGTTCAATTGGTTTCAGATAACAAGAAAGGCTTTTTGAAAGTACATTAATATTCTCTTAAAAAAAAAAAATTAGCTATTTCAGTTTCCCAGGGATATGTTTGTATTTCATTGATGGCTACATTAGCTCAATAGACAGAGACTGTGTTCTTTTTCAACAATCACTATTACCCATAGAATTTTGAAGAAGGAAAAATGTATTGTTAATTTAAGTCTTTGATCTCCTTAGCTCTTAGCAACAACATGGAGGAGGGATAGCTAAACATATTCTTGTCTTCTCTTATGAGGGTGTAATTACCTTAAATCTCACATCCATTGTCTTCTGATTCTGAAATGAAACAAAATTTAAAAATTAAATATATCAGGAATAGTGCGGCCAGCAGGACCAGGGAAGTGATTCTGCCCCTGTACTCGGCATTAGTTAGGCTGCACCTTGAGTGCTGTGTCCAGTTTGGGGCCTCTCGGTTCAGGAAGGACACTGAGGTGCTGGACAGTGTCCAAAGAAGGGCAACGAGGCTGGTGAAGGGACTGGAGCACAGGCCCTTTGAGAAGCGGCTGAGGGAGCTGGGGTTGTTTAGCCTGGAGAAGAGAAGGCTCAGGGGAGACCTCATCGCTCTCTACAACTCCCTGAAAGGAGGTTGTAGCCAGGTGGGGGTCAGTCTCTTCTCCCAGGCAACCAGCAGTAGGACAAGGGGGAGGTTTAGGTTTGACATTAGAAAGAAATTATTTACAGAGGGAGTGATTAGACATTGGAATGGGTTGCCCAGGGAGGTGGTGGAGTCACCAATTGTGGAGGTGTTTAAGAGACTGGATGTGGCACTTAGTGCCATGGTCTAGTTGACAGGGTGGTGTTGGGTCATGGGTTGAACTCGATGATCTCAGAGGTCTTCTACAACCTGGTTTCCAACAAAAAAATTCAAGAAATTGCTAGACAGATCAGCATTTCGGTAGTAACAGTTTTTCATGATGGATAGAAAAAGGTTTAACTTCAAATGGAAACAAATGTTTTTGTAGTATGCCACTGAGACTGACAGTATTCTCTGGTATTTATGAGACAAAATTTTGAAAGAGAATGTAATAGCAGAAATAAGACTGAAGGGGAACTTTTTTTTCCTTCAGGTTAATTCAATATAATTCCAAGTCTAACAAAAATATTATCATCATTTTGGTTTGACCTGACCAAACTAACAACAAACAGTCAACTACAGAACTAGATAGGAAATTATTATCAAGTAAAGCCTTGCTCTACTGAAAAATATCCTTTTCTTTTAACCCCTTTTGGAAATATTTCACTGGAAATATATTGTTTTTTCTTCTGTTGTAATATCTCCTGATTCTCTCAGGTGCTGCTTTATCAGTATATAATTTGTCTTCTGTATCTGAACTCTTTTAAGTCTCTAGTTGTAAAACATTGTACAGATTTATAGTTCTGTATCAATGATTAATGGCAATAATACAGCTGAGTAAATAGAGATGACTTTTTTGAGATTGGATAATACTGCTGTTTTATTAGAGAACTAAATTAAAAATAAACATTCTGGTATAACTTCACTGACTTTGGAGACAGTTTGTATGAAGGTCACCAATGTTTGTCTTGCTATTTTGCAGAACACTGCACTTCCGTCTCATTCTCTTTATGCTTGTTTCAACATGGTCATCTGTTTTGTTATTCTCTTTCCAAGCTTTGCATAAATAGGACTTTTGTTCTTGTCAGGCCTTTATAAACTCTGGCTTTAAAGCAAAGTAGGGAGAAATATGAGTAAAAGAGAAGGGGGAAAAGCCCTGGAAACAGGGCTGAAATGAAGGCTCTATATTAGAGCAGATATTACTAAGTCACAAAGTTTCCTTCTCTTTTTCAACAAGGTTTCCTGTCTCTGTAAGGGTCCAACACCTGCTTAGTAGTTTCTGCCTTTTTAAGCCTCTGTGGTGATGACTCAGAGGGAGTTAACCCAGCAGTCCCAAGCCCAACACTTAAACCACACCCCTAAGTGTCTCATCTGCATGTCTTTTAAATATCTCCAGGAATGGTGACTCCACCACTTCCCTGGGCAGCCTGTTCCAATGCTTGACAGCCCTTTCTATGAAGAAAATCTATTCAGCTGGTCATGTTTTTACCTGGCAAAGTCTACACCCATCCAAGCAATGAGCAGGCAGGTGACAAGTAAAAGATAGAAATTGCTGTAAAGTGCATCGAGAAGGAAGTTAATATGAAGGAACAGAATCACATGTTGGACTTGTCTTTGTCCAAGCATGTTAGTAAAAGACTTGTGTGTGCTATTCCAGTGTCTGAGCAGACAGTAGAAAAAAAGATTGGTGAATCCTGTAGTGTACTTGAAAGTCAAGTGATTACAGAACAATGATCAAACTAAATGAATGCCTAGGTAGAAATGTATGGGCAGATGAGTGATATTTCTCATTTCTTTTTAATTAAGCAGTCTGATCCTGTACGTGGTTGTTTCAGTAATAACTTCTCGGCATTCCATTCACATAAACTTCACCTTAAAGAAGAAAACCATTCCACTATTCACACATGTAAAAAGCTCTTGAAAATTCAGGGGTTTTTTTTTCTTTTTTTTTTTTTTTCCTTTTTTGTTTCCCAGCCAAACTTAACTATACACAAGTAACAAAAACATCAGATGCTTGAAACCAAGCTATTAACTGCATCTGCTATATCAATTCAGTTTTTCTCCCAGCCACCTTCTGCTGCTACAGGGACCCACAGATCTCCTTTGGTAACATTCTCATTCTGCTTTACAACTAATATACCAGTGGATTTTGTCTGTTCCAAACCAGCTGGGTACTTTAAAGTACCTAAAATAGACTTGGCAAAGTAAATAGCTTTGTCTTTATCTCTCTTGCCTTAACAGTAGCTATTTGGGTAAGATTATATTGTATGACCACATGTAACAGAAGAACACTGAAATCAAAGATTTATGAGGTTGCTTCCAAACCTTTCTTATTCAGTATTTTGAGAGGTTGCTACATCTGTCCTGTAACATAAAGGTTTACAAAAATGGTTTTATACAAGAGTAGGATACCCTCTATGATGTTGTTATTTATGTCTGTGCCGAGAGACCTGCCTGTGGTTACAAGACTGCATACCAATGTCTCAAATTTGGTTTCTTAAAAAAATAAAGATGATCTGTGCTACAAGCCAGCTCCTCACAGCAGAGAATCTTCTTTTCACAAAATTGGTGGAAAAACGGTCAGTCTGCTTATTTGGATGGAACTTTATATGCATGAAATGCATAAATAAGTGTATGCTTTTTCTCCAAACTTGTAAATATTCTCATTTTCAAATTGTCAAGCTCTTTGAAATGATGAAGCAGTGAAAATATTTTAATCTTTTGATAAGATCAGTTATTTGTCATGTATTATGTGAGACCGGGTAACTGCTGAGCTGGAAAATCCCATGAAAATTCCCAGTTGTGTAGTTTAATACAGCCCTAAAATTCCTCTTTTGATTTCATTTAGTCACTTTTAAATTTATTTTGCTTTGATACCTTATTTTGTTACTGATTTCTGTCAGAAAAATATTTGAAATATCACAGAATATGCTGAGTTGGAAGGGATCCACAAGAATCATCAAATCCAGCTCTTAGCCTTGCACAGGATCATGCCCAAGAGTCACACCACGTGTTGAGAGTATTATGCAACGCTTCATGAGCTCTGTCAGCCTTGGTGCTATGACCACTTCCCTCGGGATCCTGTTCCAGCACCCATGCTATGAGTGAAGAACTTTTGTCTAATATTCAACCTAAACCTCCCCCGACACAACCTCAGGCCATTTCCTGTCACTGGTCACCAGAGAGAAGAGATCAGTGCCTGCCCCCGCCTCTTCCCCTCACAGGGAAGTTGTAGACTGCAATGAGGTCTCCCCTCAGTCTCCTCTTCTCCAGGCTGAACAGACCAAGTGACCTCAGCCACTCCTCGTATGACTTCCCCTCAAGGTCCTTCACCATATGGCTTTTTTTTTTCTCTGTTAAAACCTCAGTAAGGTTATAAGAGAGAAATCTTGGTCGGTTTGCTCACTTCAGTCTTGGATAACTTGATTAGTCCATGTACGTTCTCTGTGACTAGTGATACTAGTAACAGTAAAAGTAACTGGGAAGCATTTTGCTATTTTAAGTAAATGCTTTTTGAATGTCATACAAGAATCTAGCCAAAGATGGCTGCCTGAAGAGTTTTTCAGTTTTTAAATGATTTAAAGGCCAAGAGGGTTGCTAAATAAAGGCTTTTATTTTTGCCCTTTTTTTTTTTTTTTTTTGGTAAATGAATATACAGGGAGCAAGAGACCAAAAATTATAGTAAACAGCAAAATGATATAAGATATGGTAAAGAATAGAACTGGTAGGAATAAGTAAGCATAACTTCTAGGGGAAATATCAACACTGCTTGCATAAAGAAAAGTCTGGTCTTGCAAGGGTATTAGAACTCTCAGAAGAGCTCAATAAACACGTGGAAATTATGAATATATGTGTATTCAGACACCCCATGCGACACTAAAGTCTTGGGGATGAGTGGCTGGAAAGCTGCCTGGTAGAAAAAGGCCTGGTGGTGCTGGCTGACAGCTGTTTAATTATGAGCTGTCAGTGTGCCCAGGTGGCCAAGAAGGCCAATGGCATTCTGGCTTGTATCAGAAATAATGTGACCAGCAGGACTCGGGCAGTGTTTGTCTCCCTGTACTTGGCACTGATGAGGCTCCATCTTGAATCCTGTGTTCAGTTTTAGATCCCTCACTACAGAAAGGACATTGTGCAGGAGCACATCTAGAGAAGGGCAGTGAAGCTGGTGAAGGATCTGGGGATAAGAACAGAGAACAGACTCAAATGTCCTTAAAGTAAAAGGTGATCAGCCTAAGAAGTGCATAGGAACTTTGTCTGGGAGATGTCATGTTCAACATATTAAACATTATTAAGAAAAGGAGAGACTACTGAGGGTATTTTGTTAAAAACATTATGATAATTTAAGGTGGTGAACAAAAGGGTTAATGGTTAAGGATCACAAAAGGTCCTTAAACTGTGTGATTGGACAGTAAAATGGAAAGTGATATTTTGTGATTTTAAATGTCAAGTGGTGCACATGAGGGGAGAACATTCCTAATTCATGTACGAAATTTTCTCTGAGTTGATCATTATCACTCAAGAGTGCAATCTAGGGCTATAATAGAAAGGCCTGTTATACAAGTATAATAATCAGCGACAATTAAAAAATCAAAGTGTATGTTTGAAGTTATTGGGAAATGAATATAGAATAAACCTAAAAAATATTGTTGCATTACTGTAAAAATCCAAATTTTGAATGCATCTTCATTACAGTGGATAGTTTTGTTTCCCTGAGTCTAGGTTCCCAGGTCTAGAAGACTGAAGAGAATACAGAGATTAAAAAAAAATAAACAGCCAAGGTTACAGAACAGCTCCTACAGTAGGAATGATGGACTAAGCAAGGACTTCTGATAAAATTTCTCAAATAGCATTTCTGTGCCTAGTAATTCAGAGATAAAGCAGGATGAACAAATAAGGAGTTTACAGTTGTTGCAACTCGATGTATATGGGTCTAACTGCAGTTAAGTTAATTTTCTTCATAGCAGCCCCTGTGGTGTTGTGTTCAGCCATTTTGTGGCTAAAGTAGCATTGATAACACAGTTTTCACTGTTGCTGAACAGTTTGCACAGAGTTCAAGTCCTTTTTGGTTTCTCACACTGCCTCCCAGAGAGTAGGCTGGGTTTGGGCAAGAGGGTGTACAGCTGAACCCAACAGATCAAAGGGATATTCTATGCCATATTATATCCCGTTTAGCAATAAATCTTAGAGTCTTTCCAAAGTAAAGAGACTGTCTAGGCAGCAGTTTCATCATGAAAGGTGGTGAGTGGTCACATTTGCATCCCTTTTATTGGTTACTATTTTTCTGCGGGTTTTTTCTTTTTTTCTTTTTTCCTCCCCCTTCACTCAGTAATCTGTCTTTGCCTTGTCCCATAGGTTTTGGAATTAGGATTCTGTGTGGTGGGAGTTAAACGATACATCAGTTATCAAGGCCTGTTTCAAACTCCAAAGCACGTTTAGATTTACTTCAATCAGTAACAGTGTCAGCCAATGCTTAGGTCTTGTTCATCAGTCATTATAATTACCTTTCCAAACTGTTGGCCCTTAGCAATGGTACCCCACACCACCTGTGAATGTACAATACCTTAGAGCTGCTGCTGTGTAGCTTAGCACTGATGGCTGTGGTTCTTGATGGTCTTAGTGATCAGGTTTGAGGGAAACCTGAAACAAAGTGATCATCTTTCTTTCCCATACTTTTTCATTCATTGTTGATTTTTTTCTATAGTCCTGTCCCCTTCCACAAAAGTTAGGCTGTGATCTCATCTGGTCCTCATAGAAACTACCTTAATTTTAAGAAAAGGACTTCTTGTGTGTCCATTAGATGCCTTTCCAACTGCTTCTAGATGATGACTTCTGTTTCACAAGGTATGCCTCCTGTCTGTTCTACTTCCTTTGTTCTTATCTTGTAAATTTTGCTATTTTCACAGGTTTTTCTGTACCTTGTTTGTGAAACTATACCACGAACATGCATGGATATTATTTATTGCATGGATATTATTTATTGCATGGATAACATTTATTGTGTACAAACTTCCATTTAGCTTTGTTACAAAATGTTATTCATTGTCACTGTTCAATCTAATTCAGTGTGCTGTTTTATGTCTTCAAAGAAAGCAAATGTTGGTTACATCCTGCTTAGTATACTTTGAATTCATGGGAACAACAAGCCTCTACATTGGCTGTACAAGTAACTCCTGAATTCCTGAATTAGCACATTGTCCTGTGCAGGAAGAGAGTCTGTTAAATCTTATGACTTAATTACTCATACAAGGTAGAAAGGTAACCCACAAGTAAGACAGAAGAAGCCTCAAAGAAAGAGAACAAAGTGTTGTTACAATCCTTACCAGCTCAGGATATTCAGCAGTGGCATTCCTGAGAATGAAAATTTTCTCTTTCATCTTTCATAGTGCTGGATTGAAACTAGAGCTTCTGGTGAAAAATTAAACCAAAATTATTTTATTATTTGAATGTGCAAGAGGCTTGATAAGCCTTGAGAAATTAGGTCATAACAACTGTGAGTGTAAGGCCCTATTCCAACATCTTTTATTCACTTTGTTTATGGTTTGAAGGGCTGAAGGAATTCAAAGTCTTTCCTGCACAAAAACCTGTGTTACATTTCAGTTCAGGTAATCTCTGTATTCTCAGCAAAATTTTTGATCAAGCTTAATGGGACACAGTAATAAGGTGAGAAATTCTATCTATTTCTAAATGCTTGTCCACAAGACGCATTTACTGATGCACTTCATAAGACTTTTGCTAAAAATAAAATAGATACCTCTCTGAAAAGAAGTAAACTGTATCTATTGGTAGAGGAATTCCTGGAGGAAAAAAACCACATTTGTCATAAAGTTGCATAATAACAAGTTTTCATTTTTCTCAATTGCCAAGTGTGAGTCAATGGTTTGTTTCTCACGATACTCTTGATGAGCAGGCTATAGAGGGACATTTAAGCATTATCTTTCTTTTGAACTTCTACTGTGATTACAAGGACTGGAAGAGATGTGTTAAAATATGTTGTGCATAACACGCTTGTAAGAACATGATTTTAGGTACAAGGGTGTTCTTTGGATTAATGAGATTAAAAAAAAAATTACATTCTAATGTACTGATTAGCAAAGGAAAATACCAAATCCCATGCTTAGTATCTGCTATTAAGTTTGATCATTTAAAAACGGCTCACATGTTAAGCTGAGATGACTCACTGATTGATTTTTATTCATCAGTCAAATAATCAGTTCTGCTTATCTTGATTATTCTGTACTCAGAATTATTATAAAACAGTAAAAGCTTTATCAGACCTGCCAGCTAGTTTTCTGTGCAACTGTTAATAATTGCACGCTTAGGTGTTCAAGGGGGTTGGCTTTACAGCAAAGCCCAGAATGTATTTCAGGTTCAGAGTTACAAACTAGGGCTAAATGTGAGATAGATCCACAGATCTGATGCTTCTATCACTTTCTTTAATCACTATTTAATATTTTTTTAGATGGCTCACTAACTCTGGGGAGCAGAGATAGAGCTCCCTGCACCTCTTCAGTGGATGACACAGGGGAACCGTAGCAATGATATTGAGTGTCTTCTAGAACAGATCTGTAGCAAACAGACTTAAGAGAAGTTTAATTTGTTTCAGTGAGTTACCCACCTCTTCTACAATTACAAGTCAGCAGAATTCTGGAGGTGCTTCTGTTTCTTACCTCCTAACCTGGAAATTTTTTGCGAGGCTTGTAAGGACTTAAAGAGCACAATTGCCTGTCTCAAACACAGTTAAGGCCACAGAAGGATTTTGCCACGAGATAAGCACAGAAGGGAGCAACAGGATGGCATTAACTCCAGGCCTGGGGAGGCAAGATCTGGTTAGCACATCCTGGTTAAGGTATCCAGACAAAAATCCCACCGTGGCAAACTGTGTAAAGAAACAAATGGTTGCATACATACCCCTGGTCAAACAGAGATCACCCCAAGTTATGGGACAGATGGCGCCTGAGAGCATTGAAGGCCCCCCCCAGATACGCCTCTGTGGATACCTGGAACTTGGACTGTAAGTTAAGGCACCTTGATGGGAACTTGAGATAAGAGAAAGGTGGTACTATTGTCTGACTGTTATCTCAGAGGTAGGAGGAGGTAAACAAAGCTGGAGAAGACTGTATGACTGATACTGGACAAGGAAAGCCAACCTGGCAACTGTGCTGAAATCAGCTTGGACTTGGTGAAAGGTATTCCACAGGGGGAGATCACAACTACCAGCTCAAGAAACCCACCAACTCAAAAGAAGAGAAAGACTGAGCATAGGATGCTTGATCTCTTTCTGTTTCTCTCTCTCTCTCTCTTCCCCTCCCCTACCTTTTCTATTTATTTCCATCTCTCTAACTCATATATACTGATAAGTAAAATTCTTATTATTGGCTTC
This sequence comes from Cephalopterus ornatus, assembly GCA_013396775.1. Taxonomy (NCBI): domain Eukaryota; kingdom Metazoa; phylum Chordata; class Aves; order Passeriformes; family Cotingidae; genus Cephalopterus; species Cephalopterus ornatus. The sequence goes on along the minus strand of VZRE01006225.1, from coordinate 131,409 downwards.
AGCATATGGTCTCATTTACAACTTTGGTCAGAGGCACCTCTCACTAATTGGATCATAACAGGCAATAAGATATCATTCCTTGATATATCTACCTGTGCCCTAAGTCAGTAGTATAAGTTGTCTGAGTGTAAGAGAGTAGCTTGTTCCATAAGGAGCTTAAGATATTCAACAACTAATGCTTCTGTTGATTAATTTATGGCCTCCCATAATTACTTCTTAGAAAACAGCAATCCTTGTGGCTGTTTCAATGCTCCATTTATCTTCTCAGCTGAACGAGAACTCACTGTCTCCCCTTTTTTTAAGATTCTAGAGAAAAGCAAAATTTTATCTTGGGAACTGCTAGGAAGAAAGAGAGAATGAAACTGAGAACTATCATGCTACTATTGAGTTCAAGTCTGCCCACACTTAGAATTACTTGCAGTCCAGTCGAACCTTAAATTAATTTCAGAAATGTTGTCAGAAGGGCAGTAAGGGTGATGAAGTATATGAAATTATTTAGAAATTTCTTCATGTAGTGAACAAACTTGGATTTTTTTTTTTAACCTGAAAATCATTAAAGGGGTCATTAATTTGACTTAGTTAAAAAGAAAAGGTATTAGCTCTTCTTTCTCCATTCTAGTAAAAGGAATAGGAAAATCAAATGAACCTATCAAGTAACAGATGCAAAGCAAGTAAACCAAGTTGATCTGTAATTAAGGAGTTGAATTCCTTGCCACCACTGTTGTGGATACCAAGTTTATTTGCATGGGCCTGAAAAGACTGGACAAAGAAATAAATGGAAAAGAAATCCATAGAGACTCTTTTACCTAGAAATTTGTGGTGACAAACACTTCAGTCTCAACTGCAGGTTGTTGAAGACAGTAAATACATTGCACAGAGTATATTTGTGTGTTTCTTTTGTTCTTTTACCCTTTTATAAATATCTACTTTTGGCACAGTTGAAAATGGAATGCAGGTCATGCTGGCCTCTGGTTTAATGCAATATGACAGTTCTTAGGTTCAGAAGATAGATTTAAATTATAATGACAGGTTCCTCTTCAGACATAAGCAAGTATTTTTTTTCCAGTGTAGAAGCTCATTTGAACAACAGGGTTTCTGCTAGCTTTTAGTATTGCGGAACACTGTTGTGCGAAGGGGAATGAAAAAGAGGTCAGATAGGGGATCTTCAGGGGAAAGAAAGATTAGACAACAAATGGAGAAACAGAAGAGAGTATTCATGTCTAGTTTTCAGTTTCTGGAAATTCTAGAAGCTGTGACATGGAAATAATCACTTATTTTTATTTACATAGTGTTCAAGATGACAGAACTATAGGATATGTCTATTATAATTACTGAATCAGTTTCAGCTAATGGTGAACCTCCTGCTACCTTAATGTTGACTAACCACTGAGAATCTGGCTTAGATTAAAATGTAATGTGTCTTCAAAACCGAGTTAAAATTTTCTGTTGTAGTCCTTTGCCTTGGGAGAATCTTCTGCATAAATATTGAAATTGACTTTCTAAAGCATTTTGCAAACATATATTAGCTAAATCATTTATAAGTAATTAAGGACCAAGATTTTTTTTTCCTGAAGAATAAACAAGATCAGTCTCTAAAGACAGGAAAACCATATTTCTCTTAAGGAAAACCATTTCTGTCAGTGCCTGACAGAACAATTTCCGAGTGTTCTTCAGTGCCAGATCCAAATTTTCAGCTTGAGATTTTAAAGAATAACAATGGAGTTTGTTTATCTCTTATAATCAACCAGTGATATTTAATTCTATTTAATATTTTAAATTTGCAAAGACCAACTCCCTTCTCAAAGGAATCACATTTTAAAAGCCATCTTTAAATTCTCATTTGAAGACAATTCATAATTTCACTGATGAAATCATTGGAGTACAGTTTAAATTCTTCCCAGTCATAAGGCCAAGTGAAGAACCCTAACTCAAAACTGCAATCATAAAACTGTACCTCCATTTTCATTAACACAATAGCCACTTGGTAATACACTGTTTTTCATAAGCAAGAGACAGATGAAAATAAATAAGTAAAAGATATTGTAAGATTGTATTATTTAAAATATTTTGCTAAAAGCATATACTGCTTATCTGTTTAGGATGTATCTGATTTATCAATGTTAATTTTAGATGTATCTGTTTAGGATGTATCTGATTTATCAATGTTAATTTTAGAAGCCTTAGTTCAAATCTGTTTGAAAGGATCAGGATAAAAATTCACTATACTTAAAGACCTTAATTTTCTAGGCCTAAAATATTTTGCAGTTGTTTGTGTTCTGATGTGTTGAAGTCATCCCTAACACTGAGGCACACAAGCATGCTGTCATCTGGCAGGGAAGTGGGACTGCCTGCACACACAGGACCCTTTGGTCCTCACAGCAATAGCAGAAAAGAACACTGGTGTGCATCTCAGAAACAGCACCTGGACAGCATATGGGAGAAAATATCCTTTTTGCTTTCCTTCAAACCTTGAAACATCCAAACATCATTCAATTCTGCACATCCAAACTGCCTAACTAGCTGTTAGCTGTTACAGAGTTCTTTCCACTTGATATCAGGCAGCTTTCACAGCCAGCTACAGAAGTGACAAAATCACTGTAAACCACTTTTGGTGCTGAAGACTAATGTCCTTGCTGCCTCCTTCTGCAGACATATTACTTGCTTTGAGAGGTTAATAAAACTGTTGATATACTTAAAAACAAAGAAGAGAACTTCAAGCAGAATTTAGAGGCAACTGCAGAGTGTTCCCTTTCTTCTCTTTGGGAAAATTAAATGTCGAGGTGATCCATGCAACTCTGTAGGGTCAAGTCCTTTTCTGAAAAGCACCTGTCACCTAATTTGTCTTCTTTGAAAAAAGCATTGATTTGCCTTGGAACATCCCTTACTATGATTGTAAAATCATCTCTATGGGTTTCTACAATCCCTACTTTTAACAAGAGAAATACTTCAACTACTAGCTTATGTCAGGCCCTCTCTGTCTTCTACAGTGTTAACAATTTTTGTTAAGAGTTTTGTTAAGAGTTTCCAAACTGCCTCATGCAGAAGAGTTCAAAAGGTTCTTCACTGCTCTGTGGGCTTTGGTCAAACTAACAATATCCATTTGCAGAAGATACATGTGCCTATTCTAGGAGATGATATGTTGCATCACTTTGGAGTATATGTAATGTCTGTATATCTAATTTCAGTATTTGAATTTCTCCTATAACAGCTCCAGAATTTACACTGTTTGTACATGAATGGGAATAAAAAATACAAATAAATAGTAGAGTCTGACTAGAAGCAAGGAAAAGCAAGTATGTGGATGGTAGTATGTAAGATGTGACTCGTGGCATGATGCTATGCCTCCTTGTTTAAGAGAACATCACTAAAGAAATTATATGAAACTCAACCACACTATTTCTAAGAACAATTATCAGAGCAATCATGCTTTGAATGTGTCATTCACTCAAGTGAAGAGAATGTGTTTATGAGCTCAATTAGGTTATCTAAGCCCTACCTAAAATGTGTTTCCTATCAAAATACTTTGTTTCCCAGTCTGAAGCCAAGAAAAATAGTAGCCTTTCCTTTGAAAATTGCATATATTAATATTTTGCCATGACAACTTCACTGGTAAGTGTACTTTCCTTCATGCCAAAGTAATTACAGCTTTTTCATTAATCAGCTAGCTTTGTCCTATTTCTGGGGTGAAATGTGTCAAGAAAAATGCTCTGAACTTGTTTTAATTCTCATCCCTTACCTACTTAAGAAGGAAAAACATTTAGTTTTTTTTCTTCTTCTCATGGAAACATCAAAAAGAATAGTCAGCAAGATTAAAAGTTGGATTTCTTCAGCTCTCTTTTCAAATATTAGGAAACATTTTCTTTAATTAACTCTTCAATACCCATCAAGTGTTTTCATCAAGACAACGGCTTTAAAACTTGGTTATTAACGGATGAGACAAAATTTCAAATAATTTTGCTTTGCAGGATGAAGGGAAGAAAATCTTTTTTTAGTGTAAGTGTGATTAAAAAAGTCGACAGAGATATTGTGGAAAGGGATAATTTTATTCCTTTCCTAACAATTTTTCTCATAAAAGAGCCTAAACATCTTTTTTTAGTAACTTCTAGGTATGTGAATGTACAATTGAAGGCTCACAGGAGTGATGCAATCTGATTTTAAAGGCTAAAATATTCCTTTTTCAGTAATTATTTGTTCTTTAACTTACATATTACTATTATTAAAAAGAAAACACGAGGAAAAAAGGAGATGAAATACCTGCATAACGATCCAATTAATTCTCCTCAGTCTCCTGACTTTGGTAGTAGGTTTGGACCTTGTGGTATGGTTGATTTGGTTTATTGTCCTAATGTAGCCTGTGGTGATCCAGCGGGGCTAGGCTAGCAGTACCCAGAAAGCCCCAGCTACACAACATCCATGCCTCCAACTCCTCTCTGAAGGTCAATTGTACTTCACATAGTTGCCACTGCTCAGTGCTGTACGAGCTGATGTGTTCTGGAGCTCCTTTCCTGCCTCCAATAGGTGTGCTCTTGAAGGAGCTTCTAGGGGCTTCTTGGGAGTCTATTGGCCCAATTTATTTAATTACAAGGAAAATATCTGTTTCTGAGAGCACAGCAGCTACAGCAGCTCTGTTTCACAGGGGTATAAAGCACTTGCTCTAGTCTTATCCCACAGGCTGAGTCTATTAGCAATTAAAATGTACTTCTCATGCACTTCTGAAGCACATCTTTAGATTTAGTTTCATTTAAAAAGAATATAGGTCATCTTCTTGAAGATCATACTCTTTGATGTGAAGCCACACACAGTAAGTGGGGATAATCTGGACATTTCACACCACATTTGATCTGAACTGAAATGGTCATATAGATGAACTCTGAGATGTCTATTGACAACGTGTCCTTGTTGATATCTTATAGCAGCAGCCCTCAAGCTAGAAAAACATGGTATATTACTCTAGATTTCTTGAAATAAAAGTAGACATGAAGGAATGGAATGCTAAGAGAAGGCAAAAAAGTATGGATTTCTGTGCACTGATATACTTTTCCCTACCCTTCTGCAAGCACTAGGAATTTCAAAGAACAGGTCAGTGGCTGAGTTCAGTACTATGAATTGTATTAATTTGCTCTCATGAGCTATCTTTGGTTGTGACCACCTTCCAAACGATGTGCAAAAAATAAGCTTGTAGAATTCTGTGTTCAGCCTTGAGCCTTGGGAATTACAATACCCCTGGATACCTACAAGAACAGATTTCCACACTCTTGAGGCAGGCAAAATCACCTGCCTTCAGTGACTGAAGTTGGATAGCAGCAGCATAAGTGCTTTAAAGCTGCGTCACGATAAAAGTTTGACATTCCTTAAAATTCCTCCCTCTCTCATGAATAAAAAAAATTAAAGTTTCTTCATGTTCAAATTAAACTATGAAAAAAGAAAGAAACCAATGCAAAATAAGGGCTATGACGGAAGGACAGGGAAAAAAAATTTGGAATGGGAAAGATCATTTCCTTAGCATACCAGTTTGGGAGAAGTGCAGAAAAAGAAGGTGCTTCTGCTTTATTTATTGTTCAGGTTCATACATTTTCTTTCAACTCTTTGCCTTTGTTTTTGTATTTTAATGACAAATAAAGAGTTTATTCATGCATATCAATAACAATAACATAGAAAAACTCCTTGCAATTAAACTTATAAAATGTCTGAATTTTGAATATATGCTGAGGACAAAAATGAAGCAATTCGTCCATGAGCAAACAGTATGTCCTTGGGGCCAAGAAGGCCAATGGTATCCTGGAGTGCATTGTGAACACCATTGCCAGCAGGTCCGGGGAGGTGATTCTGCTCCTCTACTCAGCCCTGGTGAGGCCTCATCTGGAGTGCTGTGTCCAGTTCTAGGCTTCTCAGTTTGAGACATGGAGCTCCTGGAGTGGGTCCAGTGGAGGGCAACAAAGATAATGAGGGGACTGGAACATCTCTCTTATGAGGAAAGGCTGAGGAAGCTGAGCCTGTTCAACCTTGAGAAGAGAAAACTGAGAGGGGACCTTGTCAATGTCTGTAAGTATCTGAAGGGAGGGTGTCGAGAGGATGGAGCCAGGCTCTTCTTGGTGATGCCAAGCAATAAAACAAGGAGGCAATGGGCAGAAAGTGGTGCTCAGGAAGACTGACTTCTTCTTCTGAGGAAGAATTTTACTGTGAGTGACCCTGCACTGGAACAGATTTTTCAGAGAGGTTGTAGAATCTCTCTCACTGGAGATATTCAAGAACCATCTGGAGGCAATCCTGTGCCATGTGCTCTTCGATGACCCTGCTTGAGCAGGTAGGTTAGTACAGATAACCCACTGTAGTTCCTTCCAACCTGACCAAATCTGTGATTCTTTTATTGCAGGATTGGATGCAATCAGTTGAAATTTTATCTGTGAGTGATTCTTCATTTAACCCATGTTCTTTTTTTGACATTTTTTCCTGCTTTGCTAAAAGACAATTTCCATTCTGTTGTGGGGGTTTTTTGTTTGTTTGTTTGTTTGTTTGTTTCTTTTCACAGTGTGAATATATGGATTCCTATGTCTTTTGGAATGCAGGGTATCTCTGTCTTTCTTTTCTTTTTGTTCAATAAGTTTATGTCTTAATTTGTTTTGCTTAGTTATTAACTTGTGATTGAGTTATAAAGTCCACATATTCATAATTTGATTTAAAATGGTTAGCTAGCAGCCAAAAGCTGGTGTTGTATTATATTTGTATTCTTTAACCACAGTTTCATCTGACTTATTGGGAGAAAAATTTGCTCTTTTCTGCCTTTATTAGATTGTCAACATTAAGTAGTTGCTTCTTGGGGAGAAGTGGAGGATGATTTGGTACAGTTTTATAATACACATAAACACTTGAGATTTTTCCAATGTGACCAAGAATAAAAATACTGAATCAAAAGTGCAAGTCACAGAGAAACTTGTGACTGCGCAAGATCCAGAAAAAATAGGGTCTGAAAAAATTCCAGCACCCTCATTAAGTATAGACTAATGAAAAGGACTTTAAAATATATGTTGCCCTTCCATACCCTAGATATAATTCTTCGTGAAAATGTATGCATTAACTTTAGAACAATCTTTTTGCTGCCATTGACCATCCAATATTGTCTCCAATTTTCATGAGCCTTTTGACTTTTTTAATTCACAATAATACATACTTAAAACATTGTCTATTTTCACAGAATAAAATATGTATAAAAAATAGATGTTGTTATAAAATGATATGATTGTGATAACCAGAAGGTATCCATCGCTTTTCCTTCATCAAGTACATCTTTTTAACAAATAATCTGTGATTAGTGTATGCTCCTAACTTAAATATCCCACTCAAGCTTAACTACAAAACTGAATATTGCTTTGTCAGTGTAGACGTCAATGTGGTATGAAACCTAGTAGAACTCAAATCTGTTGTATTTTCAGGAGATTAAAATGGTAAATAGAAGTTTGCAAGACAAATCCTTGAGGTATAGAGCACAAAATGCTTACATTTAGTTCATGTACTGAATCCGCATCTTCAGTGATCTGAACTTCTGCCAGTTGATTTGGAGGGTGGTTCTGTGTACAGCAACACAGAGAAATCTGCAGCACAATGCAGGACAGTCCTGCTTCCTTTCAGCTGAACATCAGGGCTCAGACACATTTTCTCAGTCTCAGCATGAAAGACTTAATAGTTGGCTTAATAGCTAGGTGGGAAATTGCCCAGTAAATGAGCCATAATTTGGCTACAAAATCCACAAATGCTGGATATACCTATGGCTTACGGCTCTCCATACGTCAAAAGAGATGAAAATCTGTGAACTCAATCTCCTGATGAAGATAATATAGCCAGTATCTTAAGTAAATACCTGTTAATATTTTGTTTCTGAGAGGAATGTTTGTGCATATGTAATGGTTTTACGAGCCTCCCGGGGAGAAAAGTTAGAGAAAAAGCAATAAGAGTGTTCTAAGCAACCTGTTTCCTTTATACATGTGTATCAGTCTTGGATTACAGGCAATCAAATAACAGATATTTTATGTATAGCTCACAGATACCCTAGAAACATTCCTCCCAGATTTCAATGTGCAGCAGAAAGTAACTTGCTATTCTGATAATTCACTTATTTCCAAATTTATTCCAAATTAAAAAGAAACTTTTCCTAAAGTGCATTCACTCATGCATATCCTACCTACTGAGTGCCTGCAATGCTTCAAGTTGAATTTGGGAATACAAGGTACTTACATTTAGAAGAAATACGAAAAGGGGTGTAGAAGTGATAACATGATAACAAAATCTGTCTTGGATTGCCATTCCTGAAATCTGTGTGTGTTTGTGTAAACTTTCTTACATGTCACGTTCTTCGTTATTATGCAGTACCTCAAAATCTATTTTTGTGACTAGCTGCTGAAACTGAGGGATCATAGAAATGAAGATTACTATATAATCAGAACACCTCTGCTTTCAATTGCCATCTTTCTTTGAAGTGATAATTCTAAAATTTAACTTATTCTTCCTTTTTAGTTTTAAGAAAAAAAATTGTTTGGACCCTAGGTACATGTGAAATAATTATTTTGGAAGTTAAAATGGAAGATTGCCAGGTTACAGAACATAAAATGTACCTAATAACTGCAAGTAGATGTTTAAATTTGTCTTGGAACAGTAGAACGTACTGTAATACTGTTTATGCTGCCTCACAATTGCTCTGTTGCTAGTATTTTCAGGTCTAGAATATTGCACAAAGATGACTTAATAAATTCATGGAGGCAACTTAGACCAAGTGTGTGATTACCTGAACAATTTATTGACAACTGCTATGAACAAGATATGTAAGCAACCCTGAAACTGCTTGCATCTTTCTAAAGAAACAGGTTGGTATGAACCAGCTTCAGCCTAAAAACGAAAATGCATAAGGATTTGAATACCCTACAGTTATACACTGTGAACTAGATTATTAAGTAAATTCTGTGGACAAAAATCTAACATGTAAAAATAAAAGGTATCCATAACAGAAACTAGTGATTTCTATTCCATGAGGACAAATTACACTCTTTTTCACAATATAAAATGTAAGCCAGGGTCATTTGCATTTTGCAGAGATATTTTTATGTTTGTTTGTTGTCAAGAAAATTCAATGAAAATGTAGAAAATTCCAATGAAATATAAAAATTATTCCAAAAGCATTTGGTCAATTAGTTCACTGTAGATAACCATGTGTGGGTAGGAAAAAGAAGCTTAAAAGCTATATGGGGGTATAATTTTTCATATCATAAAATTTTAGGTTAACTTCTCCAAAAAAATGTTTTCCTGTTGCTTGGTTTCCCAAAATTGAGCATTACTTACTACTTGTACAAGTTTATCTGTTAGTTTGAAATATTTACTGTAACTTTTGAGTAGACAAGCTCTTTGAATATCTGTTGTCTTCAATTTCAGTGGCTACAGGAATTTATTCAGTGTAGCTCCTCACTCTATTATGTGCTGAACTTGTGACACCACATTAGGCAGAACAAAGGGCTCTTGCTTGCAAAATTGCCCAAGCTGAGTTTAGGAGAAGATTCATAACATTTTGCACTTCAACGGAGACAAAATCTTGCAATTCCACCACTTCCACTGCCCTAAATCAGGTTCCCTATGCCATACATACTGAAATTTTCTTGCTTATTATTTTGTTGCTTTAAAAGCACCTATGAAGAAAACTGTATCTAATGCACCTAGGTTTATATTGTTCCTTACTGACACAAAAGCATTTAAGTGTCTTATTCCTGACAGCAAGAGTTTTACCTTAACATCTTTCTTTATCAATTTCATGTGCTTCCTTCCCAACCCTGAAAAAAATCTCAAATCCCAAAATGAACAAGAGTTCTATTTATTTTACCTGAACATTGGAATATAGATTAATTTCTATCACTCTTACATTGGTGCTATAGACCTAAAGTATGATGTATATTTAATCAATGATTTTCAGGTAAGAATACAAATTTGGAAGAAAATAACATGAGTTAGGTAGGAAGTTTATGAGAATTTTATTTTATTGAAATACTGTTTATTTGTGGGTTAGGACGGGATTTAATTGGGATTTTGTCTGTTCACAGGTTCAACACTGCAGTATGTGTTGAAAACTATCATAGTGAAGGTACTCATACGTGCTTTGATATTGCCTTCTGTGTGAAAAAGCTGATGTGTCTCTTACTTCTATAAACTAACATTATATTTGTATAGATTGTGTGTGTGCTCTGCCATGTCTGTACAGGACTAGTTCTGTTCTCTCTGTCCTTCAAACAGGCTTTTTTATAAGTCATTTTATCCCTCCACGTTGCAAGATTTTACAGTTTCTGGAATATGTGCTTGTCCTACTCAATACTGTTTGTTACCTACCTACAGTGAAAAAATACACATCTCTTAAAAAATATAGTGTAAAAATTACATGAAAATTATATGACCCTTTTGTAAAATTTAATCAATTTTGTTATTTTCACCTCCTTCAAGTATTATCAGAAGGGTTCGGTATAAACAAAACTGGAAAAGAACAACTGGGTAAGGAAAGGAATGGAAATAAAAATCATCACTAACTAAGGTGCTGAATGTCTGATTTAGATATTAAAGAAAGCTTAGTTGTTGATTTTGGTGGGGTTTGCAATAACTTGTTGTTAGATGATAGTACCTCCAGGCAGCACTGCTTATGGAAATCAAAAGTAGGAGTTTAGGCCATTCATGTTCCAGTCTGGTTAAAGTATTCAGACACCAGTACAAATTGGTAGGAGCTGCGAAGCAAACTTCAATAGATTCCTCAGAAGTGTCCCGCTATGAAAATCCAAATATTGATTGGAATAATAGATTTGCAGTCGTTAGTGTCTTCAATGAAGACATTTTTCATTGGAAATGAAAAACAGATTGTCTGTTCTTTGAACTGAGCAAATTTTTCACTCACAGTGTCAGACAGACAAAAGGGCTCCCTACAACAAATCTCACTGATATAGTGAATGTCACAGTCCATAACAACAAGGATTCCTGTTAATCCCTACTGGCTACAGAATCCCAGCTACAGAGCATTTCTCTTTACAGATGCATCTCCAATAAAGTATTCGATTAAATATAAGTATTTTTAAAAATACTCACACTGAGTAGGATACGTCAGAAGGAAAGTCCTGTGTTATTTCTTTTTCTCCCTTTGTGAGTTTAGTAAAAAGCAGTTGTGATTTAAAAAAAAAAAAAATTTAAAAAATTCCTATCTGGAAAGGAAGAAAAAAAGGTTTAATTCTCACCTAATTAAAAAACTCTTTCTCTTAAAATTACAAAACCATCTCCAAAAAAAACACTCTCCAAAAAAACCCCAGACCAACACTACAAAAATAAACCCAAAATAGACACCCCAAAAAAACCTAACCCACCAAAAAAAAAATTATATAAAATATGTAACACATATGTGGAAATATAAACTACATTAGGATATGGGTCAGTGAATTCAGTGCGAATTTTGAAGTAGCAAATTTACACTGCAGATTGTAATTTGAAACACAGTCACTATTATTCCATCATTCTATTATTCTATGACATAATTGTGTGAGAAAAAATCAGTCAAAAGATGGACATTTCTGTCCATGCAAATCAAAATGTTCACTTATGAACAGTAAAATTTTGTTTGTTAATAATGATCTAAGGAATAAGAAATTTACGTGGGTCAAGTATACACAATTGCAAGAATTCCCTCCCTTTTTTCTACCTATTTTTCACAGCATGATTACATTGCAATCACAATCCCTCTAATCTGCATGATGTAATAACTGTATTCAAGCAATAAACTAATGTTTATGAGTTGTCTGTATTGCTGTGGGATTCCCAGCACACAGTAATTATGGAAAAAATTATGATAATTTAGACTGCTTGTTATAAGCTGTTCTTTGGTTTCATTTACTTTTAGTGAAGACATAAACAAAATAGCCCAGAGAATAAGATAAAAGTTTAAATCATAGATCTGAAGGAATTTGTAAGATACATGTTTAAGACGATTTTTTAAATTCATGCCTTTTATTAGTTACTCCATCGAGGCAATTGAAATGCAAAGAAGTAAAAATGCTACGAGAAAGATTGTGGTTCCATTTTTGGGCCACACTGTTTAAATACTGAAATTAATATTATAAAAATTTATTTTCAATTCTATTTCTGACTTGAATTTTTAGCCATGAAGCATTTCTGTCTTCATTAAATGTAAACTACAAAATTCAAAGTTCAATATACAATGAATTACTTGAGCAAATACTTTTATTCAGAGGAGAAAATCTTCTGATATTTATAAATAAAGTTTGCTTCTTGCAAATTTTTCGGGCTTAATGCTGATAATTGATTTTTCCAATGAACACATTTCTATCTTTTAAAGTGGGACAGCTTTTCATTTATTTGAGTGCTACTGAAACATATAAACTACAGCAAGTGCCAATCCAGCTTGGGCTACTCTGCCTTCTGTAGCCCTTTTTGTTGCTTCATTCCTACTCAGATAATTTGACTTCTATAACTAAGATTTTTAAGGTAAACAGAAGGAGGGGAACTTTTACTATCTTTAGTAGCTTAGGATAAAATAAATGAGAATAAAATGTTGGGGAAAGCTTGGATTCTTAATGCACCTTCTGCAATTCTTGTTAGTAAGTCAAGATTCCTAATTTGAAATTTCCAGACAATAAGATGAAAAATGTTGTTTGCCTGACATCTGTTATTTTGTATCTATGTTTAATGAAATGTTGCAGTTAAATATTAGAGATGTGTGAATGTGATGGAACTGGTAGGATGATCATTCAATATGTGTATGAGGATAGCATGGAATATTGTCTGTAAAGAATGAATTTGCCTAGAATTGGAATGTCTGTATTAAAAGAAACAATAGATACAAAAATAAGGAGTTGCGTCTTGCACTAACAAACTTTCAGTAATAACTTCATCCTTTGTTGAGAGCATATACAAAACAGTAGGTGGAAGGAATATATTTTATCATTGTTTTATAAAAGCAGCATAGGAGCATAAAATTAAATGAGAAAGAAGCCCAGAGGATATATTGGACTGTACTCTGAAGCTGTTCTTCATTAAAAAAATACTGAATTGTTCTTGACTGGAATAATCCTGACTAGAAGATCGTTGTACATGGAGGAAGTGGTGATCCATGTCACTGTCAACCTGAGTAGGAGCAGGTTTGTGCTATGGTGCAGTTTGGGTATTCAAGCCTGTGCATTTGACAGTAGCATTGATGAAAAGAATCATTTCATTTGAAGAAAAATCCTGTAATTTGGATGGCCGAAACAGGGTAACCCTTCATAGATAGGATCTTTGTTACGTGTGCTGCACTTCATTCTTTTTTTTTCTTTCTTTGTAGTGTAAATAATAAATGATAATAAATGGCATTTTGAATGATACTTTATAGAGTCTCAGTGTCTTTCTTACTGGGTCATAATAAATCAGTACCTCACAATGCAAGCAATGACTTACTAAATGTGAAATACTAAAGTTGAAAGCAATGAGGTTCATATTTAAGTATTTTTGGAAGCTACCTGTTATTTTGGAATGTAGAAAAGTTCTGGTAGAATTCAGCAAAGACAAGTTTTTTCTACTAAGCAAGTAAAATATTACTACAGAAAACCCTGATTAGTTATACACGCACAATGGCTAAGTAATGTAGCAATTACTGCATTCCTACAAATTTGATTGAGCAACTTTCAATGTGTCTATTCATGAAAAAAACAACACTTTTTTTTTGATGTTTATTCATATTTCATTGAGTTTATCTGTAGTTTGCTTTGTTTTATTTTGTTCTGTTCTGGTTCATTTTGTGGGGTTTTTTCCCTTCATTCCAGTGAGAAGGCTGGTGTTGGCATAATTCTTTTCTTTCTTTGCCAACTCACACAAAATTATTATTTATTGTATATAAAGGTATGTGCACACTTGCACATTACAGCTATTATTTAGCTAAATGCCTGAGACATCTGACAATTCCTGGAAAGCCATAAAGCTTTTGTTATAATTATTCTATAATTATGTATATTTGCATGCTGTTGTTCCAGCACCTGTAAACAAACCAGACGGAATCTTCAGCCAAATTTTGAACTGGTGGTATATTTTCGTGAGAAATACAGGCAAAATAGAGAGGCTGCAGTGCTAAAAATAAGATGCAGAATTATACTTAATTTTGGGGGGAGAATTTTGTATATGGTTTGTTGAGTTTTCTGAGAAGACTAGTATCTATGTTAAAACATTATAAAATCACAGAATCAGAGAATAATTGGGGTTGCAAAGGACCTCTGGAGATCATCCAGTCTATCATGCCTGCTAGAGCAGGTTTATACAGACCAAGGTTCACAGGATTATGCCTAGGCAAGTTTTGAGTATCTCCAGAGAAGGAAACTCCACAACCTCTCTGATCAGCCTTTTCTGGCACTCTGCCACCTTCACAGTAAGGAAGTTTTTCCTCATATTCAGATGGAACTTCATGTGTTTCAGTTTCACAGAATCACAAAATGGGTAAAGTTGGAAAGAACCACAGTGGGTTATCTGGTCCAACCTCTCTGCTGAAGCAGGGTCATCATAGAGCACATGTCATGAGATTGTGTCTGGGCAATCTATTCCACTGCTCAGACACCCGCATAGTAAAGAAATTCTTCCTCATATTCAAGTCAATCTTCCTGTGCATCACTTTTTGACTTTTTGCCCATTGTCTCTTGTCTTATTGCTTGGCATCACCAAGAGTCTGGCTCCATCCTCAACACCCTCCTTTCAGCTACTTACAGACATTGACGTAGTCCTCTCTCAGATTTCTCTTTTCAAGGCTGAACAGGCTCATCTTCCTCAGCCTTTCCTCATAAGAGAGATATTCCAGTCCCCTCACTATCTTTGTTGCCCTCCACTGGACCCACTCCAGGAGCTCCATGTCTCAAACTGAGAAGCCTAGAACTGGACACAGCACTCCAGATTAGGCCTCACCAGGGCTGAGTAGAGGGGCAGGATCACCTCCCTCCATCTTCCAGCATTGGTCTTCCGATGCACCCTAGGATACCCTTGGCTTTCTTGGTCCCGAGGATACACTGTTGGGTCATGGACAGTTTGTTGTCTGTCGCAGCTCACAGGGAGCACGGGACTCGGTCCACTGAGGGAAGAGTGATTCCAGCCAGGCTAGCTGAGCTGTGGCAGTAGGAGAGCCCTTGATGCTAGGACGCAGTGAGGGAATGAACCACACACACACGCAGCACCAAGGGTGAAGGGAGTGAACCTTTATTAATATGACGACAACCCCTTTTATAGGGTCTGTCAGGGAACAGTCTAGAAGAGTGGAGGTGCCTGCTCTATAAGGTAGTAAGGGGTGGTACCGGGGACATATAGGGATTGTATGGGCAGAGACAAGGGAGGAGTTTTCTATAGAAGGTAATGAAGGGAGGAATATTGGACAAATATGATAAGGAGGAGGGGTTACAACTATATATGGAATATGAACTGGGGTACAAACATCAAGAATAAATTGGATTGTAATAAAACATATAAGAAATCTTAATAACAGTAGTGGAAAAGTCCTTAGAGGTGTCAAATCCCATATTTAGTTACATGTAGTTGTCTTCTTGTCGAGCTTCATCCAGGGTATCCTTAAATTTGGCGTAGAGATCTTTTTCCTTTTCAATAAACACATCCCCCACAGTTGTACACCAGGACTCCCAGCTTCTTCTCCACTTCTCTGCTTTCCACCAGGTCAGCCCCCAGTCTATGCAGGTGCATGAGGTTATTCTTCCCCAGGTGCAGGACCCTCCATTTGCCCTGCTTGAATTTCAGGTAGTTCTTCTCTATTTGAGGTTCTTCTGAAGGGCTTCACAGCACTCTGGGGTACTGGACACTCCTCCCAGGTTTGTGCCATCACTGAACTTGCTGAGGAGGCATCTGTCCCTTCATCCAAGTTATTGATGAATAAGTTAAACAATACAAGTTAAATAAAACAAATATCCAACCTTGGGGGACACTAGTAGTGACAGGCCTCCACTGTGTCACTGACTGCTACCCTCTGGGATCTGCCATTCAGCCAGTTGTTAATCGACCTCACTGTCCACTCATGCAGTCCACACTTCCTGAGTTTGCATATGAGCATGTTGTGAGAGACAGTGTCAAAAGCCTTGCTAAAGTCAAGGTAGACAATATCACTGCTCTTCCATCATCCAGATAGTTGTTTCATCACAGAAGGCAGTAAGGTTTGTCAAACATGATTTGCTTTTTATGAATCCATGCTGACTATTTCTGATCATCTACTTGTCCTCCATGTAGATATAGATGTCCTCCAGAATGAGGCGCCCATCACCTTTCCAGGAATTGAAGAGAGGCTGACTGGTTGAAATTCTCTGGGTCCTTCTTCTTGCCCTCTTTGGAGGTTGGAGTGACATCAGCTTTCTTCCAGTCCTCAGTCACCTATTCTGATCAGCACTGTAACGGTTTAGATTTGACTTTCCCGCCGAATGCTCAAACTTTACAGTTTGCAGCCTCTCCTCCCCCCACTCTCTCTATGAACACAAGGGAAAGGGAGAAGGGAAAAGCTACTGAAATGCTGAAATGACCAGATCAAAGTTGTACAAAAATATACACATGTATTTATATTTATATACAATTAGAATATTATGTACACAGAAGAAGGGTTTACGTAAAAAATCGCATGGAATACTGGGAATATGACCACTTCTTCGGTTATAACCTGGTTACCAAGGAAGGTCTAAAATCAAAACCACTACAAGCACGACCTCTCAATTATTATGAACAACCTAGCTATGGTGTCTGTCAGCACTCTCATCGCTCATGGATGCATGCCCACAGATGTCAATTTTTCCTAGGTGTTCTCTAACCCCATTCACCTTGACCAAGGGAAAGTTTTCCTTCCAACATTCTTTTATTCTGGTCTCCTGGGTCAGAGATCCCCAGGGGGCTGGTCTTTTCAGTGAAGAGTGATGCAAAGAAGGCATTTAGGAACTTTGTCTTCTCTGTATCGGCTGTTATCAGGGTCCCTATTTCATTTAGTAATGGGCCCACATTATCCTTTGTTTTCCTTTTGCTACTGATGTATTTGAAGAAGCACAGAAATTTGTGACCATTGTCCCTTGTCCTGTCACTGGGAACCATTGAAAAGCGTCCAGTCACATCCTCTTGATACCCACCCTTAAGGTAATTTCATAAGAACCCCTCTCAGTCTTCTGTTCTCCAGGCTGAATATTGCCAGCTGTCTCAGTCTTTCCTCATGAAAGAGATGCTCCCTTAATACTTTTCACATTCTGAAGACTTACCACTGTTACGAGAAACCATTCTCTCCTCTCACCTCAGGTAAGAATTGGTATATTTTTCAATCGAACTCATTTAAAACAAGAGTTTAGATACAGAATTTGAATATTATTGTAGAAGCGATGTGAATATATAGAAGACTTTAAAGTCATCACATGACATGTGAAATTTAATGTCATGTGATTTCTCAAGTATATTAATGCTTATTCCAGTAATTGTTGGCATTTGCTTTTAAGACAATTCACATTTGACTTTAGTAGTTGCAAAAAGTTCAAAGAAACATGCACTGTTCACAGCATTGTGGTAACATTTCGCTTTAGATTTTTTATGAGGCTACCCATATATACTTGTAAACAACCCACAGAAGAACAGGAGCAGATATTATACTACTGTAGAATCACATTTCTAGCATAATGTGAGTTATTCTGTGTGGATTGCCTTAGAAAACATTTCATAGAGTCTTTACATAGGTTGGATCTGAATATAGAACAGATTGATGCAAATCCATTTTACTAACAATGTGCAGTATTTCATCCCCTAACCAAAATCCTGGTTCATAACTCCAGATTTTTAAAACACATATTTTCATAGGTTTCAACATAACTTGATTTCATTGGATGAGATCAGTATTAGTTCAGACTATCTATATCATCTGAACCATCACTAGGATATTGGCAGTAGATGCTTCTTAACCTGACACAACTATCATTTCCTTTACCTTAAAGATTCTGATATCTTCTTCTAGCTAAGTTTGTGATAACAGTGGTTAACTCTTGATTTCATCCTTCTTTTATAATGTTTCTCAAAGAACCACTGTTTACCAATCACCTTTGTTTGCTGCATGTGCCTATTTTCTAGTTTTTCCTCTCCTTCAGATTTCCTTGAAGTTGATGGACTTGCTGAAATCCAGTGTTGCAAGACCAGAAATCTGTTTTATCTCATTTTTATGTGTATATGAAGGACTCTTTTTTTTTCTAGGAGAACTAGAACAGAGGACAACATTAGATAGTAGGAAGAAATTCTTTACTTTGAGGGTGGCAAGGCACTGGAATGGGTTGTCCAGAGAAGTTGAGGATGCCCCATCCCTGGAAATGTTCAAGGCCAGGTTGGATGGGGTTTGAGCAACCTGCCCATGGCAAGGAAGGTGAAACTGGATGGTCCTTCAGGTCCCTTATAAACCAACAATTCTATGATTCTGTGGTTTGTGTTCTGAACACCAAAGATTTCTTAATATCTACCAGGCCTTTAGAAAATGTCCAGTACAACTGCCAGTGCATAGGATGAAGGAATTGGTGTGTATCTGTGTATACATGGATGTCAGGGTCTTTTTGACTCATACGTAATCTCTGCTTGATCTATCATTCTATGATTCAGTAAAACCTAAATTTATTGCAGAAAACCCATATGGAGTATTTTTTCTGTTACAGCTAATCTCAACATTTGTTGAAATCATTAAAATCTGTTTGTGTTGCACACCTAGCCTGATTTTATAGACCAAGGTGATTCTAAATTTTTCTCAATGTTTACTTATTCTAATCTTCATCAAATTAGAAATCCTTTTCAGTTTAGGCTATATACTTTTTCTTTTTATTTATTTATACAGGATGAAAAATTAACTCTTTTGTTTACCGAATCTATTTTGATTAGATGTAGCTATCACCTTTTTTTTTAATATGAAAATGTCAGCACTACTAAAGAATTGTCTTTTCAGAACTCTTTGATTCATGCCTTTACTCTGAGATCGAGAAATATTGAAGATGTTATTATTCATCAAGGTTTTGATACTCTCCAAGTAGATTTGAGCCTGCAATTGATCTGCCTTTATACTAAATAAAGTCTACAGATTATATCATATTGTACTTTTCTTTTAAAATAAAAATTATACTTGAGGGGTTAAGGCTAATTTGACAATTTCCAGCACTTTTTTTGTCATATTAGAAATTCAACCAGAACACTAGAAGACCTCACAAAATCAAATCCAGTTTCGTTCATTTATTGCTCTGAAGGCTCAAAGAGGCAATTAAAAATGAACATGGATTCTGGGCACTTTTTCATACATACAAACTTTTCCCATTGTACAGTAAGTGTACCTCAAGGGCCTTCCCGTATTCTAGTAAAAATACTTTCTGACAAATCCACCAAAATTGCCTCCATCAGCCAGATGTCTCTGTTCTTGCCTTTATCAGCAAAAGCGGTATTGCATTTTAGTTACTGCTGCAGCTAATATCAGTATTCACAGAGGAGGAAGAGAAGAGTTTCTCTGAGAGAAGAGTAGACTTCTGAAGTCAAGTAATGCCATCAGAAAGTGCACTTAAGTTCAGCTGAATTATCCGGAAGGGAATCCTATAGTATTATGTTCAGTGCCTGTTAATCTCTTAGGAACCGAAGACTGACACGCCTTTGAAAGTTGAATTACTCAGAACTACACATGTTAAAGTTATATATGCTAATAGCAGTACTGGAGAAATAATTCCTTGATAATAGCAATAATCTGAATTTATCTCATGATCCTATCCAATAATGGGAAGTTAAGATGGCATTAGGAGCATTGTCAAATTCAGTGAATGTTAGCTTACTTGGCTAATTCCCTGAAAAAGTCCTACTCTTTCCTAACTTGCAAGTGAAATTGCTGCAATCAGAGTTACCTCTGGTTTTTGACACAAATGTTTAACCTAGAATGCCACTGTTTATTTTCTTCACTGCAGCTGCAAAATACGAGTCATGAAGTATTAGAAAAATATAAATCATACTGCAATTAAAATAATGCCTCTGTTAAAAATATGAAGTGAATGGGACTTAGTTATGAATGTATGATTGTGTTTACAGATCAGGAATTTAAGGAAAAAAAATGCAGTTTCTGATAGTGAAAATAAAATTTGACCTGACACATCCAAGGATAAATACTGTCAAGCTGCTGACTTGGCCTGTTTGAAAAGGGCCCATACTTTATAATTGGAAGGATTAAGTTGTATTTTATCAAATAACTGAATTAGCTGAAAACTCAGAAGGTTTTTCTAAAGAATAATATAGACCTATCATTGAAACTACAAAACACTGACAAAATAATTTCTGATTTAGACGGCCAGGATTTTATTCTCCCTTGGTTAGTGAATGGGTTTTTTCTTATGTTTTTATTTTAAGATTACATTACAAAGCTTTATGTTAATACTAAGTTAAATGTGTAGTATTGGTAGTTGAAAGGTCAAAGCCTCAACACCCTATAGTTTGGGGTTTTTTTAAATATTATTAATTCTCACAACTGCCTCATTGCATGGCATGTACTTGTAAATCCACCATTTGATAACAGATCACCTTGACTGAAACCACATTATTTTTACATAAAAAGTATTGCTTCATTTTTGTACTCATATTTGGGACCTACAGAAATGTGAGGAAAATAATGAAGAAAATTATCCTAACCAGTCTGCAAGATTTTCAAGTGCCATCTTCATTCTCCCGTTCTCTCCTTTAAGCCGATTCTCCCACCTGTTACCAGACTGTTATGCTTGTCAAAAACAATAAAAGCAAATGATTCCAATTGTTAAGAAGAATCCTCAAAGCAAGACCATTAGGGAATCCTGCTCATCATTCAGCTGATCATCCAAAATCTATTTGCTACTGCAGTGTGTGAGCAAGAGATTCTTTTGCATCCAGTATTTGAAAGCTGGTTTTTAATTTTAGACTTGTTTTTTGGACCAGGAATATCCATCATACACCAGGGGCTGAATTTACTACCTGACACTGAGAAGGTGTTTATTTTAATGCTATTACAATGTTACTGAAAAGAAATTAAATTCGTGCTATTGCAGTTGGCTCTTGTAGTTTCTCTGCATTTGTAATTTTGACTGGCATGCTGAATAAAAAGTTTTACTCAAAAGCATGAATCAAAATTGTCAAGTCTTTTGCAAAAGTATGAACATCTCTGAAGGCATTTGTTGAAAACAAAATAATTTCAAGATGATGAATGTGGGTTTTAAAACTTATAAAATCTCATAAATATCAGTAAAGAAGGCCAGTCATGGTACTCTGCAAAAATATATTTAAAAAATTAATGTTGTAGTATTTCTATCTATTTTAAAATAATGGAAAACACATGTTTTTATTGTTTACATGTAAAGGAAAACTGGTAGGCGAGGAAGTGATTGCTGAGACATTATATATCACATATATGTGTATGCAAAAAGTACTTCATACAATCTGAGTACCTAAATTCTCATATTGCATTTTAAAATTTGGCCTAAAATATGTTTGAAATAAAATAGTCTTAAGCAGTTTATCACTGGCTAGGAGAAAGCATTTTTACCTCTCATTTTGGTTATTTCTTGTCTAGTACTTTTGAAAAGTTAAAACCAGGATGTGTGGAAGATCCTAAATGAGTCATTCTCTAATGTAGTGAGGAAGTAACTTATGCAGTCTATTTTCACAATGACAAAAGCTAAACACCCACAGATATATCAGGCTCTGTTAAATGCATTGTCCAACTTCCACAAAGTGAATGCATTACATATATTTAACTCTCCATGTGGAAGTGCAATATAATAGAAAATGCTCCAGAAAACAAAACATCTGGTATGATGTCTACTCTAAAGTAGCTAGCACTTTTTCAGACTACTGTAAAACCCAGGAGAGAGCTGATGTTGCTTATCACTTTTTGCTAGCTGTTTATAACTATAACCTAAGAATATTCATGACAGAGATGGAAAAGACTACAGAATACAGTAAAACCTATGCTGCTCCAGATGGTTCATAGTCCCAACTGACTTAAATAGCATTTGTTGTCTTACTGTACGTTCATGATGGAGATTTCTAGTTACGAGACATGAGGAAAAGTATGACTTTTAGGGTGGCTGTTTAAGTGATTGCTTAAATACTATGTCTAGTAGAGGAATGAAATTTTGCTGCCATTCTCAGGGATCTGTATAGGCTGAAGGAGCGGGCCAAGAGGAACGTTCTGAAATTCAACAGGGATAGAAAAAGGCCAAATCCTGCCACAGGCAGGGAACACCCTGTGCAGCTGTACAGGCTGGTGCCTGCCTGGCTGAGGGTAGCTCTGCAGGGAGGGACCTGGGGAGCTTGGCAGATACGCGCTGAGTGTGAGCCAGCTGTGCGCCCGGCTGCAGAGACAGCCAACAGTGCCTTGGAAGGTATTCACAGGGGCACAGCCAGGACATCGAGAGGAGGGATGTTCCCCTTGTGCACAGCACATCTAGCATGACACACCTAATGTCGAGCCTCCAGCTGCAGGAAGGATATCAACAAGTCCCTGACACCAATGGTTCATAATCACCCTAAGGCCTCTAGGCTGGTTGGGGACTGGGGCATGTGCCCTGTGAAGAGAGGCTGAGGAATTGTTTGGCCTGGAGAAGATAGAATTTAAAGGGGAACTAAGAGCAGTGTGCCAGGATCTACAAAGGGCTCTCAAGAAGTCAGAGCCTGGCACTTTATAGCACTGTGTTATGGGAGGATGAGAGATATTTGACACAGTGAGTTCTGACTGGATATAAGGAGAAACTTTTCACCACTTTGGTACAGTCAAATATTGACCAGAGATAAATTGCCCAGCAGGGTTGTACTTTCTCTTGCTCGGAAAGTTTTCAAACATTGATTGATTTAAGACCTCTGTTACCTACTCAAACCTGAGCTTCTTTGAGTAAGAGGTTGAACTAAAGCCTTTCTGAGATGCCTTCCATCCAGAAATATCCTAGGAAAATTCAAAGTCTTTTGCAAAGTATCCAAAGTTCTATATGCCAAGAATATCTCAAGTGAGAAGCTCTGGATGCCAGGAAGTTCTGTTACAAATGTCACTTCTCCAACAGAAGCTGGTGATTATGCTCCTGTTGCTCATGCTGACTACTTTTAAGTGTTCTGAGTGCTTCCACAGAAATTAGTACAGTTACTGTCAGAATAAGATATAACCATTAAGAAAAACAGTGGATCTAAGCTGCCAGTGTTAGTTAAGCCTTGAGAGGCTTCCCACTCCCTCTTCAGTTGTGAATTATGTGAAAATAACACACCTTAACAAAGCAAAAGAATTCGATAACTTTAAATTTGAACAATAACTACTATTTTACAGGAAAAAGATAATGTTGATTCTAGTGTTTTTTCATTATTTATAAACTGATCTGTAGTACAGAAGGACAGCTAAACTGAACAATATCTAAATTGCAATTATATAAGTACACCATTTCTTATTTAACAAGTTTTATATCATTATATCATTTGATATATGTTTAATAAAGTTAAATTATGCTAGAGACATACAAAATTCATCAGGAAACTCTCCCAAATTAATGTGCAATTTAACTTGCAATACACATCCACTGGAGTAGAATTTTACTGATTAATATTTGCCATGTAAACTTCAATATGCTGGTGATGAATGGGTCTTTCTGATTGATTGTATGAATGACATAAATAGAAGTCCCACCTAATAACTTATCAGGCTGATAAGTAATTATGTAGAGAATTTACATGTGAAAATTAATGTCTGCAACAATAAAAATGTGTCCAACAGGAAAGAGAAAAGACTGTTCAGTGTTCAGTCATTCTTCTGGCTTCTCCACTTCTTTTTTACTAGTGATATCTCAGAGGTTTTTTTGATTTTTTTTTTTTAAATAGAGGATTTCAGGTGCTTCGTTGTGAACCCATCACTTCAGAAATATTAGAAATATTAATCAGACTACATAGAACTATTCAGGCAATTTTTAATGTCTGGTATTCAGTACTTTGCTATAACTAAAGAATATCAGTGTAAAAATCTCCCTAAAAATAAAGATAAAAGAAAATTGTTTTTTCCACTGGTTTTGTTGAGGTGTGTAGTACTATGGATGTAGTCATTAAGATGGTGGTGCAGTCTCCCCCTCCTCCTCAGGTGACAGGCTACATGTTGTATGGGTTTTTAGTAAGTGAGAATAGAAACTTTTTCATCCCCCTCCTCCTCACCAATAAGGCCGTACCTGTATAGAGGAAATGAGATCGGTACTGTCTTGGCTGAATTCTGAAAAATACTTTAAAATAATTGCTTATTTATTAGGTTACTTAGGCTAATCTAAATATTAAAACATGTTTGCTACAATTAAGACTGCAGTTTGATCATACACATTCCGGAAGCTGAATCCTGTGATTCCTGTGAAACATATAATTGCTTCAAGCAGAGAAATAATATTGTCAGCAGTGTTCACTGCATTATGATTTAAATGCAGTGGATATTCCTTTTGATACAGCCATCTGGGCTAGGAGGGATCTTTCTCCTCACACTCAACACTGAGAACATTGATGCTGTCTCTGCAACGAATATATGCCTAAAATCTACTAAGACTTGTTCTGTCTGCCCATGAGAAAGACAGATTATTCATTAACTTTTTTTATTCTTTCAAAAGTAGAATCCCAAGTACTAATAACTTGATTCTATATCAGAAAGGGAACTGATTTCATGTCATAATATCACTACTCTATCACTCTTTATGCTCTGTAGTTTATTGTTGAGGAGTGCAGCATCTGGTGCGGGTGATTTCACAAGGGAAATTTGTTCAATTTGCATAGTTTAAATTGAATCAGTACTGAAGAGATTTATTGCCACATAATTAATTGGTAATCAGTGAACTATATGTTTTGAGTCAGTATCATAATTGCAACAGATACACCACTGTCCCAAACACTTGTAAAATACCTCCATATACCTAAAAATTTCTAAGCAACCTTCTCTAACTAATCCTAAAGAGTTCCCTGAATACACACACCCCCCTGTCTCAGAGGATGTGTGGGTCAAAAGTGTAAACTCTAGCTCTCCACACTGCCTCCTGCAGCCCTTAAACGCGCACATACAATGCAATAGCCCATGAGGTGTCATATATACAGAGGTATGGATCCCTCCCTGCTGCACTCTGGCACTCTCATGCCTCCAACAGAAAGAAAATCCATCAGACATGGACAAATGCCAGCAGGGTGACTTCTAGCAATGTCAAAAGAGATTTTCAGTGCTGTTCTGTTATCCTCTCCTTTGTCTCCACCATTGCAAATTTTTGTGCTCCTTTTATACTTGTCAAGTTGAGTCTTTCTTTGTTTCCAAAGGTTTATGATATTCTCCTGTTTACTGTTTGATTTCTTTTAATGTTGGTCGCTTTCTTCCTCTGTAGTGTCACTAGGTTTGGGGAAAATGCCTTCCAGGGCTGTTCTGGATGGTCCACTCAACTACACACTTGGCACACAGTTTCCATCTTACCAACTGCTGCTATCCAAGCCATTTAGCACAGACCAGGGACTGTGCAAGTTAATCTCTTGTGACATTTTTGTCACTGATAATAGTACTGTGTCCTAGTTCAGCTACACCTCCTAGAAGTTTGCTACCCCCGCCATAAGCTCTTAATATAATTCTTTAGTCATATGGTCTGTTATCAATGGCATCACAACCCTGCTTTATGTAGGCTTGCAGAAGTATAAGAATGATGACATTAGTTGAGATCAATGGCCTATGATTGGCAGCAGTTGCCAGCAATAGATGATTAAGAAAGAATATGGGAAATGCAGTGATTTTTCTTGAAAATCCTCTCACAGTGTGCAACGTGTGTCTCAGAGATATTCTAAGCCATAAATAACAATTTTAATCTAACATGTCTCAATCTATTTCTCTTTCATGACAGTCTTTAGGTCTCTATGAACCCACCCTAGTGAGTCACCATCCCTGGAGGTATTTTACCAATATGCAGATGTGGTGCTTGGGGACATGTTTAGTGGTGGTTTGGCAGTACTGGGTTAACAGTTGGACTTAATGGTCTTAAATGCAAAATGTTCACTCAGATCTTCAGTTTGACATTTTATTATACTCTTATGGTCCATAAATAAATTACAAACCCCATTCCTAGGCAGAACTTTAAGTACTGTGAGATTAACATGATGAAAAGGGCTTGACATTCTAGATCTAACTGCCTTTATTTGTGTGAGGAAATGTCTTATATAAATTGAGATCCCAAGTGTTATTGCTCTACATGTCTTGATTCATGCAGTCTGTATTCTGTATGTCTGAAGAGGCTTTTAGAAGAATCGGGTAAACCTTTGGACTAGAAATTCTTTGGCCCTTGGGTTTCATGTTTTCACTTTTTTTTTTTTTCTAGATACTCTTTTTCTAATAGTCAGTTTCTTAAAATGTATTGTGCTTCAGTCTGAGTTGTCACCAAGGAATTAAGTTAAATAAGATAGACCATTTATAATAAAAACTGAGAAATTAGAACTGGAACTTGGTCCAGTTATTTGCTATCTGAGATTTCTAATGATTGCAGTTTGACCCTGTATGGGCTTTAAGAACTTTACCTTAGCATTTATTTTATGATTGTGGTTTAAAAAAAAAAAAAAAAAGAGTCTTAGAAGAAATTTTTATAATTCTAAAAATGAAATACCAAAATTTTTTTGTTAAAAATCTCTTAGTGTTGTGTTTTAACCCCAGTCAACAACTAAGAACCATACAGCTGCTCACTCACTCCCAATACCACTCACATGAGATGGGAAAGAGAATCAGGAAAAATTAAAATCATAAGACATAAGAACTGTTTAATATTTGAAATAAAATACAATATAATAATAATAACAATCATAAAAACAACACGGGAGATAAACATATGAGAAAGAGGAGCAAGACTCAAGAAAAATGAGTGATGCACATCATTGCTCACCACCCACTCAGTGGTGCTGAGCAGTGATCAACCCCTCCTGGACAACTCTCCTCAGTTTATACACTGGCCACAACATTTTGTGGTATGGAATATCTCTTTGGACAGTTCATAGGAGAAAGATTCGTGTGAGTGTTTTGAAACATAGACATCAACTTCATTAAACTATTACTGACACTGAAAAGGAATGGGAGGCTGTGAGGTTAGTGTGGCTGGGGATTACTTTTTAGTATTGCTGCTAATAAGTTCAGATTTCTCTAAACTGCTATCTTCTGTGGTCAGATTTTAGAATTGGAAACCAAGATGTTCACCTGTGCATCAAATATAATCCCCTAAACCCAAGTAAAAGTATTCTGTCATTATGAATGTTGCAGCAGAGGGGCATCTGGACATACAAGAACAGCTGGCTACCTGCTGCTGTTACCATTGCAAAGGGGTTGAGTGATGACAGGAACATTCTCTTTTGTTGTAGAACTTGAATTCAGAGTGATATTTGAAAAGAAAGAACAGTAAATATCAGTGACTAGGGCATGCATGGATCAGCCTTTCATAAAGACTAGCTAATGCGGGCAAATCATTTGATTTTCTCATCCTGCATCTGAAACTTCTTCACAGAACTAGTTTTAAATAAATCTCTGTGAATCAATAATGTTTAGGAGTTGAAACAATAAAAGGTGAAGAAAGAATTTGAAGGGAATTATTCTGCAAGCAAGTATAGGCCACAGGTCAGCTGTCCAGGCTTTGCTCCCTCCTGGCTTCTTGTGCATCTCCTTGCTGGCAGAGCATGAGACACTGAAAAGTCCTTGACTTACAGTAAGCATTGCTCAGCAACAACTAAAACATCAGTGTGTTACCAACATTATTCTCATCCTGAACCCAAAACACAGCTCTGTTCCAGCTACTAAGGAAAAAATTAACTATATTCCAGCTGAAAACGGGACATTTTTAAAGCAAACAAATAAAGAAACAAATAAACCCAACATGTTATACATTAGAGAATATGACTCATTTTGGCTACAAGCATTACAAATTAAGATGATAGAAATTTCTTTGGGAATAAATTTTATGGGGTGTAACAGACTTGGAACTTTCAACAGTGTGACTAATGAATTATCCAGCTTTACGCCAAACTGAGGCATACTTCATCACTGCTTAAAACTAATCAGGGAACGCTAATTCCCTTTATCATCATGGACAGTAATGAATGGGGAAGTCACACACTAGAAACTGCGGGTTTTCTGGCAAATGTTGATTCAGTTTTACATAATTTTACAATGTGTTAATTATGTCCTGTGTGAAGTGGGATGGGGTAGCAATGCTGTCACCCCACTTAGACAAAACTAAGACCATAGGACATTGCCAGTGTATGATGGCTGTGCTTGGAGGTGCTAAGATCTCCAATTATAACAGTGTAAGTGCAGGATGAAGAACCTATTTATTGACTGCAGTGGAACACCTTCCACACTGGGGTCTATCCCAGACAACAGGGCCATCCCTACCGGGGTCTATTCTCCACTCCTGCCCTCCTCCCGCTCTGCCCTTAGGGCTCACAGGGCTGTTTCTCAAGAGGTTCCCCTCCCTCAGGCCTGGCTGTCGGGCAGCATTTTGCCCTCCCTTGCCCAGGCTTTCCCTGGGACTCTTGCCCTCCCACCCGTGGCTGAGGGGCTCAGCCATGCCCCACACAGTGGCTACCGCAGCAGATCCAACACCTGGACACCTGCACCCAATTCATAAGTACACATAAGAAAGTGAAAGTAACATTTTCTTAGAAGTCTGTAAGGTTGATCAGCTCAAATTTGAAGACCCACTTAGTTCTGTGAAGCAGCAGGGTTTATATCAAATTTAAATAGCACAGAATTAGTTGGCTGCTTGTCTTTTTCAAAAATGTTTTAAATTGATTTTCATAAAGTTATTTTCCCCAGACAACAAATAAAGTGGACTGCAGTAATGATGTACCAGACTATTGCCTGTGAATCTTTAATGACCTGTGGGGTGTTTGCTAACAACATTCAGAAGGGTGACTGCTTCCTCCCTAAGGTTGCTCAGTTGCACTGACGAAAGAGTCCAGAGAGCTGAAAAAGGCAGGAAAACAGAGAGAGAATCACCTGACTTTGAAGGAGGAGGGAAAGAATTAGGAGGACAGATTACAAAAAAATCCCACAGCAACACAAAAAGATGAGGCACAGACAAGGAAGATAGCCAAAGGATGTAAAAGTGAATGAAGAGCAGACAGAAGAGGAAGAGAAGGGAAGGGGGGAAAAGTTTACATGGAACTGGAAAGAAATATGTAAACATAGGTACATACTTAGAATCATAGAATCTTAGAATAGTTAAGGTTGAAAAACACCCTTAAGTTCATCAACCCAGCACCTCCATCGTGTTCACCACTAAATCATATCTTCAAGTGCCATATCCATACAGTTTTAGAACACTTCCAGGGATAGTGACTCCACTACTTCCCTGGTCAGTCTGTTCCAATGCTTGACAACCATTCCCATGAAGAAATTTTTCCTAATATCCAATCTAAAACCTCCTCTAGGGTAACTTGAGGTGATTTCCCCTTGTCCTATCACATGTCACTTGGTGATACCCACCTGACTAGAATCTCCTCTCAGGTAGTTGTAGAAAGCAATAAGGTGCTCCCTGAGCTGCCTTTTCTCTAGGCTAAGCAACTTCAGATCCCTCATCCACTCCTCATAAGGCTTGTACTCTCTTTACCAGTTCCATTGCCCTTCTCTGGACTAGCTCCGGCACCTCAATGTCTTTGTCAGTGAGGGGCCCAGAACTTAACACAGAACTTGAGGTCCTGCCTTACCAGTGCTGAGTACAGAGGCACAATCACTTCCCTGGTCCTGCTGGCCACACTATTGCTGATACAGACCAGGATGCCATTGGCCTTCTTGGCCACCTGGGCACACTGCTGGCTCATGTTCAGCTGGCTGTTGACCAGGACCCTCAGATCCTTTTTCACCAGACAGCTTTCCAGCCACTCTTCCCCAAGACTGTAGCACTTCATGGGGTGGTTATGACCTGGCAGGACCCCACATTTCACCTTGTTGAACTTCATACAATTGACCTCAACCCATAGATCCAGCCTGTCCAGATGCCTCAGCAGAGCCTTCCTACCCTGCAGCAGATCAACACTCCCATTCAACTTTGTGTCACCAGTGAACTTGCTGAGTGCACTCAAGTCCCTTATCCAAGTTGTCGATGAAGACATTAAACGAACTGCCTCCAGTACTGAGCCCTGGGGAACACCACTTGTGACTGGCCACCAGCTGGAGGTAACACCATTTACCACCACTCTCTGGGCCAGGCCAGCCATCCAGTTTTTTACCCTTAAATTACTTTCCTAACATGTGAATATAACTAGGGTGCCTTTGTCTGAGGACAGATTGCAATTGCAAACAAGAAGGAATGTGTCCCACCAGAAAGTGGCTTTTGTAAGATTTGATGTGACATCTGGAAACACCTATGCACATTTGGAAGTTGAGCTGTGTGTTTCAAGCATTAAGCTAATGGAGAAAGTCGATCCTTGTAATACGGAAGTAAAATTCATATAATCCTAATTATTTGCAAAACCCATATGTTTTTAAATTGTAAACTATTAGTCTTTCAGAGATCTTTGCTACCAAGCTATAGAATCATAGAATCATTTCTGTTGGAAAAGAACTTTAGGATTCCAAGAGTAAACCAAACACTGATAAGTCCACCACTATACCATGTCCACAAGTGCAACATCTACAGGCCTTTTAAATCCCTATGGACTGATTTAATGATACTCATCCCAGGCAGCAAGTTGAAGCACAGATGTGAGGTACTCATGCAAAGAGTAAAGAGGACATCTCATGTTGCCTGTCTGAATGCCATGCTACAGGAAGGCTGAGTACTTCAACCTTGTAAGGAATGGGCTCATTTGATTTGTGCTAAGGGTACAACTGACAGTGCTTCAGAAAACACCGCACAAGAAGTGTTAATAAAAATTATAGAGTTTAAGTATTAAATGTGTTTTAAGTATTAAATGTGTTTTCCTTAAAACAACATATTGTACTTGACTGCATGGAAGAATAGAAAGATGTTGAAGTGCATGTGTTTTACAGCTTACTGGTGTGGCTTTACCTTGAATATTGTGTGCAGTTTTGGTCACCACAGAATAAGAAAGAGATTAAGCCATTAGAGAGTGTCCAAAGGAGGGCAACAAAAAAGAGTGAAGGGCCTTGAGGGGAAGCCATATAAGGATTGGCTGAGGTCACTTGGTCTGTTCAGCCTTGAGAAGAGGAGGCTGAGGGGAGACCTCATTGCAGCCAACAATTTCCTCATGAGGGGAAGAGGAGGGGCAGGCACTGATCCCTTCTCTATGGTGACCAGCAACAGAACCCGGGGGAATGGCCTGAAGTTGTGTCAGTTTAGATTAGACATTAGAAAAAGGTTCTTCACCCAGAGGATAGCTGGGCACCTAAACAGGCTCCCCAGAGAAGTGGTCACAGCAGCAAGCCTGACAGAGTTCAAGAAGCATTTGGATGATACTCTTAGCACATGGTGTGATTCTTGGGGCAGTCCTGTGCTGGGCCAGAAGTCAGACTCGTTGATCCTTGTGAGTCCCTTCCAACTCAGCATATTATGTGATTCTGATTCTGTGATATGTGTTTTTGAAAATGTTTGCTAAATATAGTTTTTTATTTCTTGACAAGTTCTTTAAATTTATTTAAAGCACTTTTACACGTTACTTCAATAAGGTTTTTAAAACATATTTTAAAAAACATTTTAAAATATAAATTATATATTATAAAATACATTTCTAAAATAATACAACTGTGTTTTGGGAAATGTGGCTTCACAGAAAGATATTTCAGAGAAATCTAGTATCAATGATTTGTTTATAGAGTAGATAATGTTGAATGACTCCAATAAGCTTGTTGTTTTGTAGAGCCACAAAATTAATTTTCTGCACCTGCAAATCCTGTTAATAGGATATTGATTACATATTTTGCCTTCTAAATTTTGTGTTTCTTAGATGTAAATAATAACACTGTTTTCAATAATGTGTCCAAATGAAGGATGGAGAAAACAAAACAACATCCAACAAAACACAACAAAAATTTCATCCAGTCAAGTGCCTCTGGCTTAGTTGATAAAATAAGAAATCAATTGGGTGAAATACTCAATCTTGTGTGTTTGCTCTTTCTATTAATTACATTACAAGGAAAAAAACATGTCCCAATCTTACCTTCCTTTTCCACGTGTCATTACAAGCCATTGACACCAGTGATACCTATAGCAAGAATATATTAGGAGAAAAATGATACATTTATCTTTGGTTCTGTGGCTTGATATTTAGCACACTGGAGCAAGTGTGCTAGGCTCCAGTAATGATACAATGATAAAAGTGAGAATTCAGCTATTCCATTCTATAATTAGATACAGATGTGAATGCTCTGCTGGCCACAAATTGCAAACTTGTGTATCTGCCAAATACTCATTTGTTTGCCATCAGTTTTGAGCCTTTAAGAGATAGTACATGGTGCTAACCGCAGCTTGTTGGCAGCTAGTTCACAAAGAATACAGTGAAACAGGCTTGGGAAAGCTGTGTTTTGCAGTAACAATAGGCTGTATGCTGTCAGTTTTCTTTGTGATCTGAAGATCCAAAATTGGAACTCTCGGGAAGCAAAGCAACCTCAGTTACCATCAGCTTCCAAAGAACACAAAATTCATTAATGCTACTTGTGAGCAAAATGCTAATTTCCAGCAAACTACAAATATATTTAATTTGGGGTTTTGTATATGCAAGAGAGAGGCTGAGAAGCCTCACTACCTGCAGTCTCTCAGACATGCGCACATTTCAAGAAGTTAATGTTAAATTTTATTTGAAGAATGATGAATGGCTCCACCACTTCTCTCAAAATGGCTATGTATCCATACGAGGTGTTTAATTAATCTTATCCATAGTACATTTCTAACTTTACAAAATTACAGTCGCAGTGACTGATCAGGGGCACCTAATATGGCAGGACGCGGAGGTGCTTTTTGCTTTCAGTTTAAACTAAAGATGCTATTTATGTTTGGAGATGCATTCTATTTAGATCTTTTGATACTACATCGGGTAAAATGGAATTCTTCATGAAATGGATTCCTGATGTATTGAAATACTTGTATAGGCACTGTGTAAGCTAGCATCTGTTCCTTCCACACTGCCCTCTCCAAGAGAGATCAGAAAAAGTAATTACATCAATATTCCTATCACAGGAATGTAGAGAGAGAAATCTGAGAAAGATGAGTGGGGGTTTTTCTACTGTATAAGAAGCAATGCTGGGAAAGGGTAGTACTAATCACAGCATCAGCAGAGCTTCATGCGTAACTGCTTTGCTGAATATAGTAAACTATGTCCATTTGGTCCTTGAGCGACACCAAGAGAACTTCAGAGGCAAGGACTAAACTTTTACTGCAAAGATCAAAAGCTTATATCCTGAACGATCTGACAGCTGCAAAAAACTATATTTAGTAGTGTTTTCTTAAATTTTATTCTAATTCTTTCTTAAGTTAAAATTAGGTTATTGCTTGTTTTCTCTGCAATGTGAAAAAAACCCAAACGAACTTTTAACTACTGTTAAACATTCCCCTTCAGATAATTCATTGGTAACTGCAGGTAACTCATTAGAGGAAATGAGCTACTCTGTTACCACACATTGCTGGACCAAAGGGAATTACATTCATATTTGTTTCTCCTGCCCCATGTGTCTCCCACCCTTTTCCAAAAGATGTAAATATTTACCTATTTAAGTGAAAGTTAGATTTGTGTAATGTAATA
Organism: Cephalopterus ornatus; assembly: GCA_013396775.1. Classification (NCBI taxonomy): domain Eukaryota; kingdom Metazoa; phylum Chordata; class Aves; order Passeriformes; family Cotingidae; genus Cephalopterus; species Cephalopterus ornatus. The sequence continues at coordinate 97,680 of VZRE01006225.1, read as the reverse complement.
TTAATTTCAATATCTTGCAACACTGAAAAATGTTGGTGAGAAAAAAAATATTTACTCTACTAAGTCAGACAATAATTCAATTTTCTGCAACAAAACTGTTTCTTGATTTTCTATGTTTCCTTTTTGCCCCTTTTAATAGTACAGCTAGTAAATGTTGAAATTGTTTTTCCCCAAATAAGTACAATTTTCCTTTTACCTTATGAAAGCCCAGAAAGCAAGTTAGGGACTCATGCTCTTTCTTGCTCCCTATCTGTTCAACAGTATTCAGTCTCTTCATTTACAAACCTGATGGCTAGAAGTGGATGGGTTGAGATGGGCAGTTCCCAAGAATGGAAGGATGTTTTTCAAGATGGAAGATATTTTCAGTAAAAGAAAGCAATTGTACCCAGTCATCACCTGTTTTATAAGAAAACTCCTATGGAATGGTCAAAGCTTTGAGTGTGGTTTATCTAGGCAGTTTTGTAAAGCTAGTACCCTTAAAAGACTGCAAAAAGTTTTAAAGTAAAAGCCATGTGGTTTGGTTTGTTTGTTTGTTTGTTTGTTTTTGGAGGTGGTGCTTGTTGGTTTTTTTTAACAGAAACACAAACAGGAAAATTTTTAGAAACAAAATGTCTAGCTAGGAGTACTTAAAGAATAAATTATTTGTAAATAAAATTTCTCCTATCACTCTGTAGCTATGGGATAGTCTTTTATTTCAACTTTTATTTACACTAAGTTGCCAAGACTTTCCATATTCTTGCAAACTCTGCAGTCTCCTTTATGTCTCCAAGCAAAGTCCCTACTATTACCCATAAGGCCTGACTGTGTCTACCATGTGCTACAGTTTAATTTTCAGGGTTTCATCCGTGCTACATACTCACTGCTTTCTGGTCACTCACTGATTTTCCGCTATGTATCTCTTCTACACTTTTTCCCTGCACTTATTCAATTAATTACAGTATATAATGCACTCTCCAGATCTAAACTCACTACTTGCTTTTTAAAGAATTACCATATATATTACATAAACAAGTAACATGCAGTCTCTGACATAACACCACTGAGATGTCAAATGTTTGATAGATAGAAGGGAAGAGAACAGGAAAGAAGGGGGGAAACAAAGGATTATCAGAGTAATCATGCTACATAGCCCTTTTCAGAAGGGAAGCTGCTGTGCAACTGTCCTTCATTGCCGTGTCCCATGATAGCTTTTGGCTTTGGTGTTTTTTTCTGGGTAGAGAGGAGATCATGTCTTAGGACTTTCTTAGAGATCTCAAGATTGTAAATCTTATGTGGAAAGGGGAAAATATCTAAAAATATAAGGGCCTCAATCATATCTCACTTTAAGACATGTTTCCCAGCAGGCGCACCAGAGGTAGCACAAGGTCTGAGCATATTTTTTACATATTTTTTTTTTTTAACTCTTTGAGATATTCACTTGTATATGGGTCTAATTACTGTAGACTGTTAAAATTAGTTCAATGCTTAATTACTTTGACACAGTGATAGACATGATAAAATGCTCCCTGGTGCCTCAAGCAGATTCTTGGCAGAAGATATTAGAGAGATTTGACTGTGCCCTTCACAACTAGGAGTCACATAATCTGTACAAAATTGTTTGTGACAGACTGAAGTGAATGAAGATTGGGTGTTCAAAATCTCAGTAAGTGTAGTTAGTAACATAAAATGTGAAAAAGAACTAGGAGTGTTTCTTTAAGGTGTTCTGTAAATTGCTGTAAATTGATTTAAAAGATCTAGGTTTTACTCCCTTGTAAGTATTTGTTTCCCAAAACACTTGAGCTAAAAATTATTTCCCTATGGCTACCATATATTTGTTTCTTATAGCTAAATGTATGTGAAGAAGAAAGTGAGTATATTCTTAAATTCTTATATTTTTTGGTAAGAATTTATTTTTCCTTCAAAGGCTTTCACATTCAGCATTCAAATGAGTACATTTAACCTGAATAATAATTAATGATTCAATGGTCTTGATTAATATAATTTGGTTTTGCTTTAAAGTGATTATTTCATAAACTTTACATAACTCCAGGGAATGGAAAAAGAATAATTAAAAAAAAAAAGAATAAAAAAACCACACAAAAAAAAATCACAAAAAAACCACAAAAACAACACACATACCAAAAAAGAAAAAAAAAAGCACACGAAAAAAACCAGACAAGAAAACCCCAACCCTGACAAAACCCATTTTTATATTTTAAAACACTGACACGTTAGTTTTCACTCCAGAATATTTCCCCCTCCCTTATCAACAACCAGAACTTTTTTCTGAATCTTCACTTCTCAGTTATGTTCAAGATATTCTCAAGAAAGAAAACCACGTGAACTCATTGTAGCATCTTAGAATAGTAGTCTTGAAAAATATATACAAAAAAATTATATGGAGTTAATTCAAATTATTACTTTAAAGAAAAGGAACTGTGTTTGCCCCAATGGCTCATAAATAAATGAATAAATAACAAGAGACTCTGCACATTTTGATGTACCACTCCAGCACTTTTTATTGTTCAACAATGTTAAAAATAGAGAAAGTCTTTGAACAGAAGATGAAAAGTTACTTACCTTACTTTTCATGCATAGACATCTACAGTAACTTCCCTCTGTTCACTGATGCTGATAGTTCAAATGCTCCTTTATGGCAAGCAGTATTTACAGCTGTTTTTATGGAGAAATGCACAATATTAAGTAACAGAAACAGATTATCTCATAGGAAAAAGATTCATGTTAGTGTTTTGGAACAGAGATATCAACTTCACTAGACTATTACTGACACTGAAAAGAAATAGAAGGCTGTGAGGTCACTCTGGCTGGGAATTACTTTTCAGTATTGTTGCTAATAAGCTCAGATTTCTCTAAACTGCTATCTTCTGTGGTCTGATTTTAGAATTGGAAACCAAAATTTTCACCTATGAATCAAAAATAATCCCCTAAACCCAAGTAAAACTTTTTTGTCATTAGGAATGTTGCAACAGAGGGGCATCTGGACATACAGCTGGCCACTTGCTGTTTTTCAGGTTACAAAGGAATGTTCTCTTTTGTTGTAGAACTTGAATTCAGAGGGCTATTTCAAAAGAAAGAATAGTACATATCAGTGTATCGTTAACAAGGAACTGAAATGAGAAGGCCATGTACAAGAGAAGAAGTGATTAGGGCACGCATGGAAAGCAGGAGTCAGTCTCTTGTAAAGACTAGTTGTTGTGGGCAAACCATTTAATTTGCTCATCCTGCATCTGGAACTTTTTCACAGAACTAATTTTTAATAAATCTCTGTGAATTCAATAATATTAAGGGGTTGAAACGATAAATGGTAAAGAATTTGAAGGGAATTATTCTGCAAGTAAGTGTAGGCCACTTTCTAATAAAGAAGAGTGACTTTTCATTTATTTATCAACCTTGGTGTTTCTGAAGCATGTGCATTTTGCTTCATCACGTGGACTATCATGTATTTTAAAACTGAGAGTGCCTGACAGAAGGGATGCAGATCTTAGAACACTGGTGGTGAAACAACTGCAAATTTACAAATTAAAAACTGTCAACAATTCCTTACATACCTGAAAATTCATCTCCTTCTTGAAATTAGCCATGGAAATCATTCTATGAACCCCAAAAGTGTGGAATATGAGGCACCATCTGATTGAGTGAACAGATAGCATACACACCCTATACTCATAAGGGATTCTTGGTTCTCTGAAATGGTCTTCATGCCCACAAGAATTATAGAGTACGTTTATAAAAACCTTTCCTTAAAATAAATAAAAAATTCATCAATTTGGCATGTCACTGCAGTATGAAATTTGATCTGGCACCCAAGTTTACTGGCTGATTCTTGCAGGGGATGAAATTAGGCAAGAAACTTCCTTGTTTTTATAGTTCAGTTTGCACAGGTATGAAATAGGAAATAGTAATGCTTATGTTCCCTTATAAGCTATTTTGAAATCTCTTGGTAAGATCACTGTATAAAAGTATAAAATATAAAAGCCTTCTTCTCTGTGAAATCCTTTTCCATTTCTGAAAAAAATTCTTGGCATTAATCAACACACTAATGCTCTCGCAATATGTGGAAGAATATAATTCCATTCTTTGTTGTACTGCATAAATCTGAGATAATGGTTTAAGGCAGCTCAGAGGCATTTTCATTTTTCAGTCTTCACATTCCCCTAATGTGGCTTCTTCCTGAGTAATTTCCATATCACACATTTTGTTAAACATACTAAAGTTTTGCTTGCAGTTACCTAGATTTCCATCAGAAAGTCTCACCGATAATACAGCTAGATAACTACATCAGGTGTAAAAATAATCATATAAACTAAAACTCCTCCACAGATCATCTTCCAAATAAATGTGATCCCATGATTTTCTTATGGAAGAGGGAAAAAAAAGTTAGGTCGATTCTCATTAAAAAGTTGCAATTCATTAGCTTTTAATTAATGAACCTTAATGTTTCTTACCTTTATTATTTGGTAGATGAGATAATTTTTTACAGTATCATATAATGGTGTTTCTTCATAAAACCCAGTTCATATAAATATACAAAATTGGCACCAGTAGTTCAGTCAATCATTCTGGTATATGGAGAACTTAGCAACTTGTTAATGTTCATGTCAGGTTCCCTTCAGAATATTTCAGGTTTTGTCTACCATCCCACTCAGAATATCTGAAGTTTATTACATTGGGATACTGTGTGATTGCTGTGCATGCTTCCCCTTTGGAAACTTAAAGAAGAACAGTCTTGCTGAACTCAATTTTTCCTGGCATATATGGTAGCTGTATTTTAAAGGGGAAGCAAGGTATATACTATTATTCTGAACTTTAAGGCAAGTTAGCCTTTCTGATAATACTTGATAAAAGAATATTACTTTTACAAAATTGTATTTGCATTAATAATGATTGTAGGAAATTTTTAGGATCATAAATCAGTTCGGTAAATAGGATTCAGATAGAAGTCAAAAATTCAGATATTGCTTCTAGGATTTTTAAAGAAATTGCTGCAAGGGTGGGGATTTTTTGCTTATTTTGCTGAAATTTCAACTGCTAGAAGGTAATGTACAGCTGTTCAGTACACATATGTGCATATTCAAATATGTGACTGACAGACTGTTATTTGGTGTGCATGGGACTCCCAAATATGATCCTTTTATTTACTTTTTTTTCTTGCCTGATAAAATCTGGTATCTAATTATCTATAAAGGCCAATATTGCGGCATGAAAAAAAAAAAGCATCCATGTTCCTTCTCTACAACAGGCGATGGGAGAACTTTCATCATGCTATCTCCAGGGTTTCTGTGGAACAATCGTGGAAAATATATATAGTGCCTCAAAAATATCTAGTGCCTCATAGCAGCTGTGATTTTGTTGCAATTTTTGCCTTTCCCCAGTTCAAAGACTAGGAATATTTTTACATAATACCAAAATCAGGAAGTCCTGATTTTTTTTTTTTTTTTAAATGTCTGTTCTTTGCTGACTACAGCCTACAATGTCCTAGAAATTAGTTAGGCCTGGGTTCCTTATTTCTTTTAACGATTTCTCTTTGCTGCCAGCTGGAAACCATTTTCTAATTTTCAGTTTGAATGTATCCATGGTTATCGTGATTATATATGCCTGTTACAGTGTATTTCAGTTCAAGTATCCATTTTCTTTTGTTCGGTTTTAAACCAACTAATTATTATAGAGAAACTCTTCTGATCTACTCTGTTCTATTAGGGAACCTGCCTAATCTAGTTGCCTTTCTCTGTACTTGTGTGTATTTGTTTGCACCTTTTCCCTTCTGTGTGTAATCTGATTTTGCACAAAAATAAAGTTCCTGGTGAAACAAGGGTCAATACTTCCTGGTTTTATGATGAAATCACCTTATCATCCAGATTGTGTATGATGTTAGTCCGTTTTCTTTCACTTCTCATGTCATACCCGAATTACTTAGTATCAAAAGCACAAATGTGTCCAATTTCAGTTCCTTTATTCTAGTAACCAAGTTGTTCCTGCGTGAAAATCCATTGCCTGTCATAGTGATGATGTCTCCTAGCTTTTTTTATCAGATATAATCAAGAAGCTCCTACTCTATGTCCAAATAGTTAATGAAAACATCAATTACAACAAAGTAAATAGATGAAAAATAACTTTCCACTCACCACACAGGTTCTTCAAGAACTTATTGTTTCCTGTTAATTAGTTACTCCTTCATAAATACTTTGGCTAACATTTATAGGGTACCTTTCTTAAGTGTTTTAATGCAGTGCACTGATCTCTTCTATGTCCCTTGTATTGATAGGGTATGAATTTCTGTATTTTTATCAAGGAAGAGGGTTAATGTGAGAAGCTGATTGCTGATGTCTACTTTTATCTTTTACATTGTCCTTAGATGTGTTCCTTGAAAGGTCTTTCTTGTTTAATTGCCATTGTCTCTCTGTGGCTGTCATAATTCTAGAAGACAAACAGTATGTTCTATCCAGTTAGAATGTTTTTAGTGCAATTCAAAGTGACAGTTTCTGCCAGACTTGAAAAATCTTTAGCGAACAGAAATTTCATACTCAGAAAAATTCCTGTTTGTTTTGTCAGGCTTTTAAAAATTATTTTAATGCCCTAGGCTTGCTTACCTCCTTCCCATTAATCTAGATAAGTAAGCAAGTTTGAATTACTGCAGTGTTTTGATACAGCTTTTCTTTATACAAGCAGACAGTTGGTAATGTTCTCATCCACTTGAAAACTGTTAATGGGGGTTTTTCTTTTATTTATTTTTTTATCTTCAGTAATGAAAAACTTCCACCAAAGTAAATATAGGCACTGAAGGATAATTGTGACTTATTCAAGCAATAAAACTCTGCACACCTATGAGAGAGTAATTCACTTTCTACGTGGACAAGGTACTAAACTCCATTGCATGCTTTTCTAGTAAAAAGCAATAACAGCTGTCACTGATACACAGTGCAGACCTTCACAAATACACATGGAGAGAGATAATCTAGGGACAAAGTAATACCTTGTAAGTGAAAATCTTGGCCAAGGAACTAACCAGAGTTTTCAGTCCTCTATCAGATCTACTCCTGTATTTAGTTATCATTCTTACTCTATCCTGGGGCAATGGAGCTCAGTATAAAACCTTTTGTTGATTTCAATGAATGTTGAATTGGGTATTATATATGGAGCACATTACCTAGATATTTATTTGGCAGGCTGTAAGTATATAAAGAAAACATTCATAACTCTTTGGAGAAGCAAGCAGTTCACTTTCTAAGCTGTGTCATTTAGAGGTAATTTGGGAAACAGCTATGAGCATTAACACACATAGAGGAGGGTATGTTATGAAAATCCAGAAACAGAAATTGTTTCTGATCAGTGTCCCTGCCATGGGTAGGGACACCTTTCTCTAGTCTAGGTTGCTCAATGCCCTGGAGCACTTCCAGGGATGGGGTATCCGCAACTTCTCTAAGCAACCAGTTCCAGTGCCTCACCACCCTCAAAGCAAAGATTTTTCGTCTGATGTTTAATCTAAACCTACTGTCTTTCAGTTTAAAACAATTACACCTTGACCTATCACTACACACCTTTGAAAACAGACTATTTCCTGAGTTCATCGTAATATAATGAAAGAGGTTCTCCATTGAAAAGAAATTATTTCAATGATGAACATAGAATTGTTAGCATAGAAATGTCTTTGACATAAGTGCTGTAATGCCAGTCATAATGTCTCAGAAGTATCTCCAAGAAGCACCTACGTTCACAAGATTTTGAGTTTAAATTTGGTGGATTATGAGTGGTTTGGTGGATTATGAGTTAACTTGAAATTTTCCTACTGAAACCCTTTGAACTAGGAGAACATACAACCATAACTATCTAACTATTCCTTATGATGGTAGTTTATAATCCAGAAAAATGCTTTTTGATTAGGAACAACCTATTGTTTCAAAGGGTATTGTATAGTTAAGAAAAATTAAATGTACTTCACAAATGGGAATCTGATAAAGTGTTATCTTTCCTACTTGTAAAGGATTGCGACAGTGAATGTTGATGCTATTAACTTCCACTTAGTTGCAGAAGGGAATAGAAGAGAACATCATTCTCATCAAACACATTTGAGGAATTCTGATTTAGTCACAGTATTATAGAGCCATTAGTTCAACTTGGGGCATTATAACCTAGATGAGCAGACAACAGGCAGCCTTTTCTGGCCTGAGTCAGAATACAGAAAGAATTTTCAGCAGAAGAGTGCTTTGTACTTCAGCTTGTCCTTCCTCCAACACCACAGTTCCATAGCTCAATCATAGCCTGCATATTAAGACGGTCATAGTATTTGAATTGTTGAGTGTTGCAACCCGCGGGAGTGAAAAGGCAGGTCCACTCCGGGCAGAGCAGCAAGGAGTAACCGCGGCTAGCTGGCAGGTTGCGGCATTCACTGAACTCCGGATGCTGTGATGCAGCGGCGGAGGAAATCACGCATGTACGCAGCACCGGAGATGGTGAGGAGTGAACTTTATTAAAACGGCGACAGCCTTTTTTATAGGGTCTGTCGCAGAAGGGTCTGGAAGGAAAGTGGAGCTTACCTAACCAGGTAGTAAGCGGAGGAACAGGTTTACAAACTTGGGAAGGATGGGAGGAGAAAAGGGAGGAATTTTTCAAATTTGGAGTAGGGGTGGTAATACAGGACAAATATAGCAACTAGGAGGGATTATAACAATATAAGGAGTGTTAACATTAACAAAGATTAAACCAATTATATATGAACAAATGATAAAACATTTTATAATTATAACTACACGATTTCTATCTTAATTTTGTTGTAGAGATTTTCTTCTCTGTCTGTAAAATGAGTCTCCACAGCTGAGTGTGTACAGGTTTTGGAAAACAATCTTATATGTGCATATTGTATACATACATATACATTTATTTATATATATAATATATATTTAGTGTTACAATAATTGTAGTACTTGAGAAGGGAATTCTGATGGGAAATGTTGCTTAAAGAGCCAGAAAATGAACGGAGATATCCTGTCTCATTCATAAACTTAGACTTCCTAGAGTAGGCATTTACATACAAACTATACTGCAGACATATTTTATATATATATATTACATATGTATAATATATGTATAAAATATATGTATATATAAATATATAATACAATAGAGAAAGGCAGAAGCTGGACAGGATAGGAAAAGTTTAGAGGCTAGATAAAGGTACAGATTAATAACAAAGAATAGTGAAGGAAAACCATTACAAGGAATAATGTCTATGAAGGAAAATTTACATCAGAGGCAAAGAAAGCTACTTTGACAATTCCTTTTTTCTTTTTTTTTATTTAAACCATTTTCTCTCTTATTTAGAATAATAACATATACAAAAAAAGAAATAAAAATAGTTTAATGGAGCCAATTTTAAAAAAGGTGAGCTGGGAGTCCTCTGTTTTTTTGATTTCTTTAAGTACTCAATTTCCCATTTTTCTTTTACCTATCATATGGGTTATTTGGGAGTTTTTTGTGTACTTTATTGAATAGCAGATTGACTGAGAGCAGATGCAACTGGAACTAAGTTTGAGAGCTAATGGAAGAGGAATGTGTCTCTCTAGTAAAAGTAGAACACTAAACATAGCAGCTGTTTCACAATTTAATTTCATTCATATTTTAACTGGAACATTATGTTAAATAAAGCTTGTCTTAGAACATGCCTTATGTAATGTATCTGAATTATCTATCTTGGTACATCCTCCCCTAATTAGCATCTTTTCTATGTGTGTGGGATATTAATATTGGTAAATGTCTAGCATCTGTAAAAGGAACTTGTTAAACTGCACTGAAAAAGTTCTATTGCTACAGCAACTTTGGGACAAAAGGAAGCCATGTGACCTAGAGGATTTTGAGATTTTAGATATTTAAATCTAGTAGTATGCTTTGGGGACACAAATTTGACACATCAGCTACACTTTGTATAATGGATGCATGGTTTTATGACCAGTGAAAAAATTAAAGTTTATATAAAAAAAAATAAAATAAAAAATAAAAATTACTTTGAGGTTGTTATTGAGGTAAGATATTACCCACACATACCAACTGTAATCAGACTATCACAATAGAAAGATCTTTTCATTTGGAACAACACATTCCACATTTTTAAGCACAATCTTAAATCATTGTCATAAAAATTTTCATTCTATCTAAAAAATTTTGAATTTTCAGAAACTCACTCTACTTGAAATGTACTGACCAACTTAGTACCACAATTGTTACCTAGAAAAGTGGTGGGAAAGCACCTGTGTGGAATCTATCTGAAATATAGAAGCAATGTTTAATAAAGATAGTGGGAGGAAGACACTAGGAAATACAAGGAAAGGGGGGGAAAGCAAGGTTTATTTAGTGGAGTTACAGGAAAAGTCTGATCTTCAGTTTTGTTAGGCTTACATTTGCTAAGTCATTCCAGGAATGGCCTATAAGATATCAAAAATGTCTCAAGTTCAGATGTTGATAGGGAAGCTTATCGTGCGCAGGAAAGTGTCTTGAGTTATATGGTTACAAAGGACATCCGAAAGGATGTGCTTTGAATTTGACATACATATAAATTCAAGAAGTGAAGGAGGAACCATGCAAGTACAATGATACAAGAAGACCTATCCAAAAGACATATGACAAAACCACGGAGAACCAAGCACAGAACCGTATATTGGTTCTGTATGGGTAATAAGAAGAAAAAAGTAGTTTCCAGTGATGTTTCAAGAATAATCAGAGACATTGGACACAACAATAAAGCTTGGCTAGAAAAAATAGTACTGGACCCTGTAAGCAGAGCAGTCAGATTCTTTGGCAAGAAAGATCATCCCCATGGAGCAGAAGTATGGGGAACTCAAAAGTTCACTTTTCTGAAGGCAACTCAGTTTAGTTAATAGTTGATACTGAGAATATCTAAAAAGAAATTTTAAATTAATGTTCTGTTGGCAGCAATAAGTATATACCTGTGTTACAACTTCAGTGCTATACACATTCTTCTTAGTGCTCTTAAATATTAAACTCCAAAGAAGAAATAACATAGATCCAAAGGACGTTCTACATTCCAGTGTAAAATCAGTCACTATGGAAACTGCTGGAGTAATGTTAATAGCAATTCAGAGGAAACATCACATCTTCAATCTCTTCCTATAAAATATAGTTGCGATATTGTTAGAATCTGTGTGCCTGTAAGAGGGGTTTAATGTGTTGATTTGTATGAATTGCATCATAACATCAATTAAAGTTTGTGACATTTTCCCAGTCTTACACTTCATGTATAATCTGAAAGGTCAGAAACTTCTAGTAAAGTCACTGCAGTGTGTCAAATGTGTCTGAACTGGAGAAAAACTGCAAATATAACGTGAAAGCTTCAGACAAAAAAATCACTGTGACTCAAAAGGCCAATATAATTTCAGGTAGTTCTATTAATTTAACTGGCCATGCTCTGGACATTAAATTTAGGACACTTCAGGTCTTGTATCAGGTTATTTAGTTTAAAATTTTGTTCACTTAATACAAAAGGTTTCATTAAATTTTTGTGAATTTACAGCCAAAAGCTGTAAATTGTAAAATACTTCTTTTTATATGATCAAATTCAAATTTTCCAGTCTTAGGGAGAAAAAAAAGTCTTTTTTTTTTTCTTTTTTGCATTTAGGTAATGCTTAGTTCTTAATATGGTAATAAAGAGCAGAGGAGAAAGAAGTGAGTGCAATAAGATTAATTATTTAAACACTCTGACCTTAAAGACACCTTGCTTTTTGGAGAATCTGTTCTGGGAAAACCAGATGGCTTTACTTAAAAATGTAACATTTATGAATTCTATGTTCAGGAAAAAAAAACCAAAAGCACTTTTTAACAGGGAAGAAAATTGGTTACTTATAAAACCGATTGCATCTAGAACATCACAAAAGAGTCTCCAAACTCTTCATTATTTCCTCTTGATCGTTTCCTGAAATCTGTTCTGGTTCTGGATAATAGGAGAATACTGTTGCTTAAGCACTTTTAGAGATTTCTTTTTTTGAATGCTGCAGAGTATTAGTATTAATTACTATGATGTATAAAAGTTGAATTTCCTATTGTATTTTAATTACTTCAAACTTATATCTCTAGAGTAAAAAGAACTCATGATCCTTCAGGTAACAAAGCATGGCAAAATTTTCAGGACTACTGCAATAGAAGAGAGTTCTCTGAAATCCTGTGCCAAAATAGTAGTGTAGAAAAAGCTCAGTAAGACCTCATAGTGGGGGATATAGATGCTTTCTGCTGCATAGCATGGAAGATCTGTACTGATAATAGATTGTTTGATCTCTGAAAATTGAAGTATACATTTAAAAGTATACAAGCAAATTGAAGTATACATTTAAAAACTGTATGTACAGGGAATCTATATGTCTCGACCTGTAGAATTAGAAATATAGAGATAACATTTTCATCAGACTTGGAACAAACATCAAGGTCCACAGTCTTCTTCAGCGCTGTATGTTTCACTTCAGGAAAAGCAACCAGAACAAAATACTTTATTATGGTAAAAGGTACTTATCAAAGAGTTTTCAGTAGGTACAAAAGTGTATTCAGCACAGTAACTCCCCTCATCATAGCCATTTTACAGTTATTGTTACCTTTATGTCAAAAATTCTGACCTTTTGACTTTTTTTTTTCTTACCATCCAATTGACTTGTGGTCCCATGATTATGCACAAACAAACAAATCTGGAAAATGAGAGAAAGAAAACGCTTTCTTACTCAAGAATGTTATATGATGTAATTAAACTGAGTAAGTTTGGCTTTGGTACTGGGAAACTCACCTACAGTGCTGAGTAACATATAGTGCCATCTCAACAATCATAAGATAAAGTAGATGACTTGAGTGCATTTTTAATAAATGTTTAAAAAAATGACTTACTGTGCCATAGATAGTGGCATTCCTATAATGCACCCAAAAAATTACTTACAAAATGCACAAGCGCTTCATTTTGCTTTCAGTCTCTGAGTCACACTAAGCATTTTGTCATGCTGTTTATTTCCATGTGCCTAACAATTCTGATATTTTCAAAGATATATATAATTGTTCTGTGCTTGAGTTGCTTGTTCACTAAATCCATGTTACGTGAAAGGGGGGAGTTTAGGTTTTTGCCTGTCAGTGCTCCAGAAAAATCGAGACACTGGTGTCCAACAGTCTGTCATTGTCTCATAATGAAACCCTCCACCAACAGATTCACAAGGTTGGAAGGTGATTCAACTGTCCTTATCAGAGGGTGCTTGGCCAACAGCGTGAAAACCCCCTTGGCCCTGCCAAGGTGTTATCTGCTGCTGGCAACTGAAAGGACTTACTCTAACAGTTCACGGAATAAGACTTTTTATTAATACAGATTGCAACAGATTAATAAAGTTCGTGGTCTTTTGGTGATAGGGTGTGGCTGCAAAAATATGTTTTAAAGCAATCTACTCATATATATTAAACAAGCTCAAGCTCTAGTACTAATAACAGCATTTAACATGCTTAGAGTATAATTCTTACTCAAGACATCCCTGTGGGGAGAGAAGATGGGCTCAGTCTGTTGACTGACCCCAGCAGTTTCAGTGGAGTCTTCTCCAACTTTCCGCCTATTCCCGACTTAGTTTTATATTATTTCTTTATGTTTATATGGAGCTTGAATGGCTCTAGTCATAAATACCTTTTATTTCTGATTGGTTTAAATTTCTCTTGCCATACGTAGTGGGAGGGGGTAGTTGTGGCTTGGCACCTGAGGTTTTGACATGATTGTTGGCTCAGCAGCAGAACACCTTAATTCTTCCCTGACTGACAGGTACTATATGGTCTCATGATCTTCCAAGTACCACAACGTTCCCCCTTTCTGCTGGGATTTGAATGGAGGGAGGCCACGTATTCTCCACTTCATTCCACACTCTGTTCTGTTTCTCTGAGCAGATGATTATCTTTGTATGGGGAGCATGTCAACTGCACTCAGTCCAGGGAGTTGCAGCTGCTTTTACCCTAGAATTCTTAGCCTCCTCTAAATTTTAACCCTATCCATCATCCCACAACCCATCTCAGCTTTTGTTTGAATTTTTCTCCTTAAATCTTAAAATAACTTTCAGACTGATACGCTGCTGGCCCAAAAAGACCTCCTTAAAGATGGGAAAACAATGCTGTACCAAAAATGAGAGAAGCTAATAAATCTTTTCAAATATTTCCTTGAAAATAGAGAGGAATGGAGCCAAATGAACAGAAACAGCCCTCTACCACAGCTTATGGACTTGTTCTTATCAGTTTACTTCTCAATCTGTCGAAATGCTCAGTTTCTTATATTAGAGTATAGAATGTAGGTTATGATCCTTTGATGATCACTGAACTCTCTTCTAGTATTGGCTTGTGAAGCTGAGAATTTTAACTCAGTGTCTGTCTTACTTATAGTCCCACAGTCCATCTATCATTTAGTTTATTTTTATAATTCCTTCTCTGCACTCCTTGTCCACAGTTGCATTTTTCAAATGTCAGGAAGTTGTGAGTAAACAAATGCATCTGAACTTGCAGTTGTTGAAGATGCTCTTTCTTAAATGTTTGTAAGTCTGTTGTTATAGCATGGTTATAAGGTAACTGACATATGGTAGCCATGTCTATTTCTTCTTTCCTTTGGCAGTCTTTGGGGACTGAATTTTTATGCAGACATGATTTAATTTGTCTCTTCCAAGCAGAAAATTTCTTTGTCTTTTTCCAAGTTTTCTATTTTTGTGTGACTTCTCTGTTTATATGTCCCCATTTGAATGTTCTGTCTGGAAATCTTTCATTCACCAAAAACCTTCCTAAGATAGAGAGGGGAAATAAAAGGTTCATCTCCTTTCTTTTAAGTAAATGCCTTGTCTGTGAACAGTAGAGAAAAAGGGGAGAATTTGTTGTCAAACATGTTGGAACTAAAACAAACCCTGCCACAATGTCCTTGTAAAACTTGTGCAGTGAATGGACTGAACTCTCAAGTTCTGTTATCACTATTAGATGTTCCTGAGACGTAACTTCTCAACAGAAAATTTGATAGCACCTACAAAAGCACTCATTACAATATCACTTGCATTAAAAAGTTTCCACCACTTTCCAATATTGGTAAAATCATCAACAAATTTCTTCAATTTGACGATGGTCAAAATTATGCCCTGATGTTTGGCCAAACACTCTAAGTCTTGAAGATTCTAATTTTATTACATTTGACATCAGATAGGAATTTTATATAAAATTGCTTATAGTAATGTTAAAAAAAGGACAAATGCTCTGAACAAGAAATATTTTTCAAGATAAAGCAGTTCATTTACAGCTTGAGTTGTTTCCTTGAATTTAGCTCTCAAACTCATTGTTTGGATAGTGTATTGCAGTAAAGTTGCCTCTGAAAATTGGTATCATTTTTAGCAGATGATGTGTAATTTAACATTATGTGCTTCATTTTGATTTTAAATCTAATAGCAGAGAGAAGTTTACTGGTGTAACCCAGATTTGTACATATATGTTATCCTCATGAACCCAAATAAGAACTGATGCAATATTAGACAACATAAGAAACATTTTCTGAATTCAAACTTCCAGTTTTTAAAGGTTGAAAGCAATAAAACATCGAGGATGCAGACTTAGATCTGTAAAGTGTGACAGCTCAAATGGCCTAGACAAGCCAGCTTTTCGGTTCCACAGCCCAAAAAAGAGACAGTAGCTGTTTACCACCTCCTAGAGTTGATAGAGCTTAGTGAGAACATATGTATGTCTTGTTTGTAACCAACAAACACAAACTGTGCTCTTTTGATGACAAGACTAATCTATGGAATCTCTGCTGTGGACAGAGTGGTAGTAGAGAGAGCACTGTGCTGTCCAGCACTGATAAGCTGACGGTTTTAGTGGACTCTCAAATCAGTAGAAGTGGGAGTCTATACCAAGATCACAGATCATCAAAAAGAGAATTACCAAACATGGAAGTATTACATCTCTTGTGATTCTGACTTTGCATCTCTTTCCATGTCACATTATTGCTCAAGGAGAGCTTGGCCAATTTTACAAGACCAGAAAGTGGGACCCTCTCTTAAACTTTGTGCTGCCACTGGAGCTAAATTAGCCTATCCTCAATTTGTTTCTCTATCTCCTCTGGTCTATTAATACTGAATAGGAACAGAGTATGATACACACTTCAGATTCACATATTTTATTTCAGTATAAATTTGAATTTCCAACTATGTTTACATTTTGGTTATAATACCCAAGTTTTGAAAAATAAAAATCAACGTATACTTGCTCTGTGCTGCTTCATTTGGTAGTGAAGTACAGTTGTTGGATACTTGAATTAACTAACAGAAAGAAATGATTTTGTACAGTTAGTCTGACCAGTACCACCTGCCAATGCCTCTCCTGCAGTGCAGATCAGATATGCTAAGTGGGCAAGCAAGAGATTTCTCATTGCATGTATAAACATACAGCAATGCATTCCTAATAAAACTACTGGCCAGTGGCATGTGGCAAGAATGGCAGACAAATTGGTAGAGGTTTACAAGACTATTGTGTTCTCTTTTCTGAAAACTGGCTGTAAAGCAGCAAAATTCTGCTTTGCAATTCTTTATTACAGGCTCTGTACATCTGCAGGGGTTTCTGTTCTGTGCAGAGAGGCAGACAAACAGTCTCGGGGACACCAGTGCTGGGTCATCAGCTGCTCATCGGACTGAGGAAATAAAAAGGCAGGGTGCTCTAAAGTGAAAAGAAATAGCTTTTGACAATCCACTGTTGTGGAACACCAAAAATCTGTCATTCATATGACTCCTATAAACTGACTCAAAAAGCTAATTAAATGCTCAAATGATCCTTGAGTATTATATAGCTGGTCTTGAAACACATTTATGATTTTGCTGCATACTCCTGAAGTACAAGAATAATAGATGCAGTACCTATCCTTCTTGAAAACAGATTTTTCACCTTGTATTAAGGTTCTCCTGTTACAAAATTTTGTCCCATTGCTTTACAGCATTATGGATTGGCCATCATTTTTGAAAGATCATTTCAACTAGTCATTGTCCTCTTTGTACTCAGAAATAGAAAAAATTTTCTATTGTTTCTCTGAGATAGTGAATACTGAATTAGTTGGTGGTGTCTTCTGTTCTATTTTGAAGTATTCTACTTTTAAATTTGAACTACTGGAAACAACGTTTTTTTCAGGTTATTAAAGCCACGAGCTAAAAACAGGAAGGTGAGGTTGCTTACAGTGCATTTATTGATCTAACCACTAGATGACTGTGGTACTGTACAGGAAGTAAGAAGAGAATTCACCTGCATTAACTGTTGTTAAATTTGCCTTTACTTCATATTATCTAACAACATATAAAGGGTTAGAAATACATTTTAGCATTGCATTTAACTGAAATTTTTGACAGTGAAAAAAGGAAGGCAAACACGGCCTTAATTTGAAAATGGACCATGACAGAATTCACAGGTTCCCTATTGCTATGTAATCCGTCTTATTTACTCCTGCCTACTTCATACTTGCCTCTTCTCCTCGTCATTCACATATAGTAAATTAGAACTGCAAAATTTGGGATGTTATAAACCTATTATATTTTCCTGGTTCTCCAGATTTTTATTTTTTTCCAATGGAAAACCATCCTCCCTATACTTTAATACAGTTTGCAGAAGCAGAAAACCCTGGTGAAAGAGTGAGTAGGCAGCTGCTAGTACCTGTGCTGTTCTTAAACAGCCTTGGGTACACTCAGAGAAGAAAATTTAGCAGCCAAATGATTTTGCATATTTCTTTTCCAGTTCTTTTCCAGTTCACCGCTTCACATCTAGCCAATGTCTCTGTAGAAGGCTTTAGAAATCATTTTGAATTGTGAAGTGCTTTCAGTAATATTGAAAACTTGGACATCCTGGACAGTAGTTTAGTCAGATTGGAAACTGAAAATGCCATCATGCTGTTAAAGGATTTCATTACATGTGAATTGTTACAGCTTTTGAATGAAAGTCACAATGCTACCTATAAGGGTCTGATCTTGTGAGAGATGGCAGCTCTTATTGTCTTTGTCTGATTCTACTGCTTTTAACTTCCTTGTGTTAGCTGTAGATTATAATCTAAAAACAGAAAACAAAACAAACAAACAAAAAAGTGCATTTCAGGTATCCCTGATGAAGCATAGCCAAATTCAGAATACTGACTTTATTTTTCTTTTTTCTTCACGACTGTATGTTCATAACTGTAAAGGTCAAAGGATTTACAAAACTCAGAGGTAAAAATCCTGTATTCAGTTGCAAGACCTTGCCCATTTAGTAATCTTATGAGTTAGTGAATTCACACTGTAGTTAAAGTGATTTTTATTTTTACCTGAACAGGGTACTATGTGTGTTAGAGAATTAGGTTTGCTCAACTCTTTAGGATAATAAAAGATAATTTTTTACCTTTAGAACTGTGTGTGTCTAACTTGGATGAATGATTGTGCTTTAAAACCCACAATAAGTTTATTTTCAATAAATAACTTTAGATCCACAGTTGCATCCTGAAAGAGTTTGTGAAACTTGCATGTCTATCTAATGGGTACAGTATAGAATTGCAACTGAAATGATCAAACAACTTTGAAAATGGCCTGAGGTAGAGTGTACTGCAGTCACCGAATTCTGGAGGATGGTATACACAGGAGGATATAAACTGCTATTTACTGCTATTTTTTGACATTTCTGAACAGAAACATGGCAGGACATGGTCTATACCAGAAAAATAAACAGTATGCTCACACTAATTCAGACTAACAATGAAAGTAAATGAAACATGAATGTGGTGATGCTTCCAGCAAGCTGTGAATCAAGTACTTCATGTATTAGATGTAATCTCTTTGTATTGAGTAGGTCAAGATCGATTTTTTTGCCATTACTTTTCTTGTTTTCTGAATTCATGTACACTTTTGTGATCATCTACATCTGTGATACCATCTAGTTACGTGTTCAGTGAAGTACATCTTTTATTTTCAACATATCCCCTGTTAGGTTATTTTGATGGTCTCTTTTTTCATACTTTGAGACAATCAGTAATCATCCTTTCTTCAGGTTATTGTCCTGCCCATGATGATTTTGTAATCAATTACTGCATTTTCTTTTTCATCTTTTTAGTTTTCAGAGAAAGACATTATGGTCCTTGTTTGTGCTTGTTGCCCTTTTCTGCACTTGTTCATTTTCTACTGTAACTGTTGAGAATTGGAAGTTTTAAAGAGTGTTATTGAAATATTTTGGTTTGGTTTGTTTTCCTTACAAATAGTTCTTAATATTCAATACTTTTTTACTCTTTTTCACTATAAGTGTAAGATAGAAGTTTAAATTTTACAGGGCAGATGAACAAGAACAAAATTTATGATCATGTGAACATTATTTGACGTGTTAGTCACAGTGGTGAGAGGTTATCCAGGTTTTATATCACATTGGGTGAGAATAATATGATAAATTTACAAGATGTGTATTAAGTGAACTTTTGAGTTAGTGCAAACAGTACATATGAATATTTATTTTGCATTCTAATGTTTTCTCATTGTGATGTTTGCTAGATGCTTGTGTCTAGTCAATGCTCAGGTTTTGTCATTTACTTTTTCAGGCAGGAAAAGCACACAAACAGACTGAAATGCATATTCATACTAGTGAATAAGTGCAGATACAGCCTAAAAAACAAGACTGTTTGAAGAGCAGTAGATAAAACGGGCCAAATTACAGTGATAAGAGACAGTGTTTCTGATGGCTAGCCTGAGGGCTAGCATGATGATCAGAGATAAATATTTTTATATAATTTTGACCACAAATCTCATTAAATTTGGGAAAATTGTTGTTAAGTACACCGACTCCTTATGGGTTTGGATTTTTTGATGGTTTGGCCTCTCTTGGAGTTTTGCATTTCATCCACAGTCCAAGTCAGATATCTGACTTTACTTGGAAACTCTTCGAGCTCTGGGGTAGACTGATGCTGAAAGAGAGGATTTTACATGTTGATTTTTTTCTTTTTTCCGATGGATGGTGCCTTTTTCTATCCTCAAAATGTTCTTATTATTGATGATAATATACAGTCCGAACAAACTGAAACTAAAATGAAAGCACTGTTTACAGAAGGCCATACACAGTCTGTTACAGGGTCATACACAGTTTAGGAAAAAATAGCTCAAAATCACCGCCAAATATACAGTTTTCGGATGTGTCTTCTCCTAAGCATGCTAAACAGAAGAAGGCTATTTGAGGCCTGTAAGTACAGCAAAACTAATCCCTTACACATGCTATTGCTGGAGTGTAAAACAAAAGAATTACAAATTTTTCCTACTAATCATCTGTTAACTAACTGGCACAGAAACAGCAATGATGTAGTTGGACAGAGAATTCACTACTTTAGAAAAGCACATTAGATTATAACATCCCTTAGTAATTTCCAAGGAATATATTTTTTGCTCTTTATTTCTGTAGTGAAAGATACATGTGTATAGATTTTGTCTGGATTCTGCTCAGTTGTCAATTTTTGTTGTCATTCTACATTCCCACATTTAATTTATATAAAATAGAAATTCTATATATTTGTAGACACAGGTATTTAAAGTTCAACACCATTGGCTCTGCAATATTTATCTAAGCTATCAAGATTCAGAAATCCTAACCTACAAAATGCATTGGATTTCTAGGGAACATTTGCAACTCATGTTCAAATCAGTTCTTCCTCGAAAGTCATCACAGTAAAGTAACAAGCTTTGATTACTTCAAAACTAGGACAGCTCACTCTATACTAACTTGTATTGGTCTTAATGTCACCTATATTTTACTTGTTTTTTAAATGAACCTGAAATTGAGAATTGAAAGTACTAAAAGACATACAAGCAGATTAGAAGAATTTACATTCATACTAATCATCATTTCTAAGACAAAGATTTATTCACTCGTGCAAAGTAACTATTTCTAAGTATGATGAAGTGAATGTTACAATTTTTAAAACTGTACTACGTCTTTGAAAATTTTTGTAGGTAAATTGATTGCCTGCAATTAACAACATACATTTCAGAAACAGAATGTGGACTGGGGTTTTTGTAATTATCTGTATCTAGTTCATTTAGAAAAAAGCATTCTAACTACCAAGGAACTATTGTGACATTATCCTGTGAAAACAAACAAACAAAAAGGTTTGAAATCTCCAGTTTTTCAGAGTAATCTCATTTTAGAACACAGTGGTGGAGATTGCAAGGAACCATTTCAGAACAAAAATCAGATGTAAAAATTTGCAGTTTCATGTTGCTCCAATCTTGATTAGTTTGTAAACTCAGTTCTTAAATCCTCCCTTCATAGTTTGCTAGATTAGAAAATAAATGGTTTTTTTTTGGTTTTGAGCTCATTTCTCCCCTCATTCTGTGGCAGCTTGCCTAGAAGCAAGGGCTGCTTCAAACTGCCTACCTCCAATCACTCAAACAAGTGGAGCAGACCAACAACATCACGAAGCACTAGCACTCCTAGGTTGCGAGCATGCCATGTCAACATTTTCTCACACGTAAATGTCTGCAATTCATACTCTTTTTTAAAGGGAGAAAAATGTACTAAAAGCAGTCAGTGTTGGATTGACTAGACTACCCTGTTGGATGATCACACAGCTGACACCAAACCACATACACAGGCAAGTGAATAACAAATTCTGTCCTCTATAAAGTGAAAACTCTCTGGTGTAAGGGAAAGCTTGGAGGCTAAGATCTTTTAGGTGATAGAGTATGAAATTACTTCAGTGTGGAGGAAAAAATTTTGTTTATTTTCTGAGGTTTAATTAACTTTTGATTAATTTTTTTGACTCTTAAGCTGAGCTACCCTAAATAATAACAACTTCAACTTAAATTTATGTGTTTACTTCATATGAGTATATTCCAGCTTCAACATTTCTAAAGGGTAAATTAGAGATTTTAATGTTTAAACACTTCCCCCATAATTAATGTGCATGCACACACACATAAATTCATAAATCCATTCCCTTTATCATAGCTTCAATTATTTCTTTGAGAAAGTATTAAGGTTTGTGGCATCATTAATTGGAGGGAAGAGGAATAATTTGAAATCTGGTGGAAATCAACCCATAAAGAGTTTCAATGGATTAAATATTATATTTGTATTATAGTGTTATAAAATACCTAGTGAGAAAATTAACTACTGAAACAATTAAGCATTCTGCATAATATGAAAAATATTCAGTTTGCTAAGGTTTTCCACAAAGCTATACTTTCAGGAATTTTTAGGACTGAAAAATGAACTGCAGTTACATTTCCATTCTCTTGTCTTCAATAAGAAGGAATGAAATACTAATAATAAAAAAAAAGAAAAAAGAAAATTATCGTGAGGAGGGAAGAAGGAGGAAGATAACTTAAAACTATTTATTGGATGCCTTCTGTATGCTTTTTATTGATTTTTTTTTTAATATATGATGTGTCTAATTAAAAAAATTTGTAGCATTTCTTTCCTTCCTTGTTAACACAGAATTCTTGATAGCCACTTTAATTTTGACACTAAAAGGATGTTATTATGATAATGATGATAAGTTACTGAGACAAGGAAAATAAAGTTTGTGTGTAGAAGAGAAGAAGAAGCATTTAAGGAAAAGTGCCTCACAAGCCTGAGTGACCTCACAGGTTTGAGAAACCTACTTGCACTTAGTAGAAAAGATAAAGTACGCTGCTTTCTTGTCCTTTTGTATGAGGATAGGTACAGACTGAGAGGAGAAGGTTTTTCACTAAGTCACCAAGAGAAACAAAGAAATTAATGAAAAACATAGAAGAGAAGGAAAGCTTTAAACTGAGACTCTTCCTCTCAGTCCTTTTTTATCTAGACACAAAGAGCTTTTCTGGAGTTAGGATTTCTGAGGAATCAGACTATTGCATGAAATTACTTGCTTATCTATTCTTATTCCATTGTCTAAATGGAGCAAGAAGTTTTTGTCGTCTTAATAAAAATGGTCTCCTAGGTTTAGCTTTTGGTTTGTGATAAACTGAGCATCACAGCCTAATTCCAGGGACAGTTTTCTTGAAGAGTTTACACACACTGCACTCCTCTAGACTAAATTTTCTTCCACCATCACATTTCATTTGTTTACTGCTTTTCTTAATATGTCATCATGTTTCTTCCAGTTCCTGTAGTCTCATTATTATTACCAATTTCTAAGATTCACAGTCCTCTTTATCTATGCTTTACTAAGCTATTTAGAAGTTTTTACTTATTAACCATTGCTGGTAGCTGTACCTTCTTCATGAGAATCAAACTACTTTCTGATTCTTTTTGGCACCTTGCTTCTCTTGTTCTGTCTTGACAGATAGAGAACTTGTCATATTTACTCTTTTAACTTGTCACTGCTGAAGACTTTCATACTCTTAATGTACTCTTCTACTGAAGACGACAAGCTGGCATGTAATTTGCATGAACTGCTTTCAAGATCTGCTTCCAAACATGACAGTCTGCTAAGCTGCTGTCACAGGTAGAGTGTTAATAACTCTTCCCATTAAAGGCACAGTCTGTGGAGGAAGCGCAAAGAGAAGCAGTAGGTCAGACTGGTAGTGAAGCTGATCCTCTTATACTTCTAAAAAGCAGAATGCTTTGGCACAGCTATTGTCATGATTGGGTTTGAGGAAAATAAATGTTCACAACAGGAAAATAATCTTTTCTTCCCAAATGTGGTGTCATCTCAGAGAATAATGAAATACAAAACAGATTTTCTAGATAAGCGATCATAAGGATATTAGGATGCCTGTGAACTCAAGCCTGTGAAGAAGGAGGGCCCCAACAGCTTTGGCAGCAAGAAGATGGTTTAAACTCTTTGGACTCAGAAACCGCCTTCTCAGACTTTTGTTTTTCTCAGGGTTGTGACAGTTAACTCAAGCCTACATTTTGTTTCATTTTTGTTCATGGAGCACAGATGCACACATGATTTCACTGTCAGATAATTTGGGTTAAGCAGATAACTGCCATGCTGTGCCATCACAAGATACTGTTACCTGTGTACTGCTGGCTTAACCATTCAGTTACTGTGATCTTACCAAATCCTTAATCCAAGTTTGTAAAGAATATACAAAAAAATCTTTTTTTTTCTTCACCTAGTATTAATCTATGTTGTGGCAATCTTTTCCTGTTCATACTCTGCAACTTGTTTACATTCCCCAAAGTGTTTTACTCAAGGCTCTTTTTAAAATAAAGACCTCTTTTTGTCTGTCTCTTCTTTGAAAAGTCTCTATTTTCATTGAGAAATGAGTTGTTAGGAGCCACTGAATGCAGTGGGATGGGGAGGAAAATCAGGAAAAAACCCCTAAAATTTGTGACTTGAGCAGCTGAGGTCACTTGCTTTGTTCAGCCTAGAGAAGAAAAGACTGAGGGGAGATCTCATCACAATCTACAGCTTCCTCACTAGGGGAAGCAGAGGGGCAGGCACTAATTTCTTTCTGGTGACCAGTGAAGGACCTGAAGGAATGGCATGAAGCTGTGTCAGGGTTAGACATTAGGAAAAGGTTCTTCACCCAGAAGGTGGTTGGGCACTGGAACAGGCTCCCCAGGGAAGTGGTCACAGCACCAAGCCTAGCAGAGTTCAAGAAGTATTTTGGACAACACTCTTATGGCATGTGGTGTGATTTTTGTGGTTTTCCTGTGCAGGGCCAAGAGTTCCCCTTTGATGGTCCTTGTGGGTAGTTTCCAGTTCAGGATATTTTATGAGTCATTACATTCAGCCATTACATTTGGAAAACAAAAAAATGTGTCTTTCAAGTCCTTTTTTTTCTTTTCAGATTTTTATTTAAAATTATCTCCCTTCGCTGGACTCATCAATCTCCAATTCTAAAATATTCTAATTCTACTTCTTCTCATTATCTCTAAATTATTATATTTTATATAGTATTTCAGGATCTTGATCAGTATGCTAGTGTGGAACATTGGTTCCCATTTGGAAAATGATGAAAGAGGCACTACTTCATTAAATTGGAGTACAGACCAAAGCTAAAAGTTTAATTTAAATGTAACAGAGTGCATTACATTATTCAAACATTGGGAGTTTCTGTGTTAGTATTACTGATCATATTTAAGTGTAGGGGATAATATTTTTCTTGTTGGGAAATGGTTAAGGAAGATACGGTAGTTCTTCACCTAGTTACCTATCAGGCTTTATTTCCATTGCTTTCTCCAAATCCCCAATCAAAGCTGCAACTCAAAATTTTCATATATTTTTGCCTTGCTGATGTTTGCAGTTATAGCTCTATTATGGTAACTCCTACATTATTAGTTTTCATAGGGCTTTCTACACCCATTAAGCATCTTGACATCCACTGCCTGGAGACATAATCACCTTTAAAAAAGATTTGCACTCATATACAGCAATCAGAGTGTACAGGATGAAATAATACCATATACTAGACAAACCATTCCATTGTAAAACACATTTTAGCTTTCGGCTTCAGTCAAGTCAAGGTTTCTCACATAATCACTACTATGCTTCACATAAAAATACCACCCCATGCACACACCAAATAATGCATACATAATTAAAATACCATTCCAGCCTCATGGAGAGAAAGACAGGTAGGACATGACACGTAGGATTAATCTACTCTTCTATCAATTTAATCAGATAGTTTGTCTTCTCTAAATGCAAATTGATGCAAAATGTATGGGCAGAAGATTTGCTTGGATTAGTCTTCACACAGCATAAGAATGTTACTCATGGTTCCCCTACCTGTTATCTTTGTGTGGCTCTAATAAAAAACATAAAAGCCCTAAGTTTTATTTAGAATCAAACTAGGGAAAGATCCAGTTTCGCATTTGGACAATCCCCAACCTGATGTACTTCCTTCTGTTATGAATTCTTTCTGCTATGAATAGGATTTTTATGGCTTTGAGAGCAGGGAGAGATCAGCCTGCTTTGGATAGCTGTTCTTATGAGACATTAAAAGAAAGGAGAAAAAAAATCTGTAAAGGGGAAGATGTTCTCAGATGACCACACTAGTGGAGCAGATGTAAGGACAGGGAAACATTCAGTAAAAGCATTTTGAGGATAATCAGTCACAGGATACCTGAAACCATGGTGAATTCCATTATCAAGGTCAGAACAGTGCATTTTCATTTTATAAAACCACACATCTTAGTAATAAAACACCATTAAAATTTTCATCTTGAGATGGTAGTTGTTATGAAGAAAAAAGTTATTTTCTTCAAGTCTGACATGTAAAGCCAGATAAGAAGCTGTTAAAATGTGAATTCCAGGGACACACAAACAGATTTCCTAGTGGTAAAAACAGATTATGCTGTTATGTTGGAAATTTGAAAAAAATGTATATATTTATCAATGAAATGAAATCACGTCTTTATACTGCACAACATTTACTTCAACTAACAATTGCAAACATCTTAAACTGTAAGCAGAGAATATATGAAGTAGCGTATTCATTTTCTGCGAGAAGAGAGATGTAATTCAGTTGATGAATTGACATGTGATATGTGCAATCAGCCTTGATTATTTCAAAGTTATCAAAATGTGGCAAAGTGGAAACTATCAAAACTTGGTCTTTTAAAGACCAGTAATTTTTAGAAGCTGCTAAATGATAACATAGTCATTTTTCAGTACTGATAGGACAAAACTGTTTTTTGGAAGCAGAAGATGTCTAGAAACTTAATTTTATGTGCATTTTTATTTAAGTATTTACAGTCACTTAGGTCTGCTGTATTTACCCTAGTTCTCAAAGACAAGGCAAAATAAAAGCATGAATGTGCGGGAATAAGATAGCTGGACTTCTGAACCAGAGATGACAATTGGCTCGTAAGTGGTTCAAATGTGATGTGAAAGTTCATTTCAGTTTTTATTTTAGATGCAATTATTATGAAGAAGCTTAAGTATGGATGTTTATTTGTATTTCTAGTCCAACTCCTGCTTACACTGAAACAGAGATTCTAAAGCTACTCAAAAGATGAATATGCTAAGATGTTCTCCATTTTGCATGTTTTTACTATCCAAGTTTGAGCAGTAGTATTCAAGAGTTCATATGTAGCCTGTAGTGTTAGTGCAGGTCCTTTTATATATGAAGCACAAAGTGGAGAAATTGACCATTCTGCTACTGCTGTGCAAGTACCCCTGATTGCAGGTTAGGACATAGCCTCTGACATTTAAGTTCCTTGGCTTCTGGGTAGCACTCCTGGGCTTATTTTGTAAAGTTATGATTTCTTCATACCATAGTCCTAAGACTGACAGTTGCATCTCAGACTGCCTGCTTTAGATATGCTGGTATAGAAAAAGAGTCAAGGAGGTCTATACTGTGCAGTGTCTGGTGAACACGAACTGCAATGAACTTGTCCCACACACATCTTTTTCACAGGCATCATAAGATAACAGCTTGCAGAGCAGGTCGGATGGAACTCTTCTGCAGGCCATGTCCTAGGAGGACTGAGTAGATGGATAACTTTCAAAATACTGGCAGGTGTCCCTTATGTTGGTGTGCATGACAATGCCCTGGGACAGCTGGTGAGAGCTGCACACCCACAGCAATTTCTTGCCAAAACTATGTATGCTATAGATTTTGAAAGTGGTATATGTCCTTTTTTTCATGTAGGAAAGCATATATGCATGCAAAGTCACACCTATTTGCCATAAATACTCTGTACTGACACCTAAAGCTCTCTCCTTTGTGGTGATATAGCCTGCTGTCTGCTGACAACAATTGCCATGCAAAAGTATTCCAGCATTAATGCCAGGCTGCACTATCAAACAGGCATAAGAGCATATTTGGTGAAGAGCTCCGTTTTCACTGCAAAGCTGGTTTCCTCTGCAGCAACAGCTATCTAGTTTCACTCAGCATGCTTTCCAGGGGAATATTCCTTTCATCTTTCTTAAGTCTTTCGCTCTTCCTTCCAAAAATGTAAAGAAATCATACAGTCAGCGGAGCTGGATTTCTGTTCTTTGATGGAGAGACCAGCTGATGGTTCTAGAGATGATGCGGAAGTGAGGAGAAGCGTTGACCTCTGTGAAGAGGATACATCCTCCCTAGAATCACCCATAAAAGAGTCGTACAGTCACCCTCCAAAAAGGGTTTTTCTGTACTCTACTTCTGTCTTATTTCACAGAAGTCTTGGTTTCAAACCAACACTTCAACTAGAATTTACTGCCCAACAAGTTAAATTATTTTTTCCCAAGTCAAGTAAGCCTATTTTGCCAAAGGCTGTAATTGGTAAGCAATTTCTCTGTCTTTATCTCATCCCAAGAGCATTTTCATCCTATTTTCTCCTCTGTCCTGTTGAGGAGGGGGAATGAGAGAGTGTCTGAATGGAAGTTTGGGCCTCAGCCAAGATCAATAGTGCTAATTTGGGTTTATTAAAAATCTAGTTGCATATTCTTCTAGTGACATATGCATAGATTAACCTGAGACATCCGGTCTCAGTGTGTTCCTAAGTTATAAAATAAACCACTGAATCACTTCTGTAGCAGCAAAATCTTGTCTGTTCTTGGTATGAACAGGCATATTCCGGGATAATCAACTGTTTTATCAATATAGCTTCATAGTTTCCAATCACTCTAAGTCTGCAAGGAGAGGTGGCTTATATACGCCTGTGAAATACCACACAGATACATACTTGTTTTTACAACAACTAACACTTCTTCTCATCATTCTAATAGGTCTCTTATACATCTGTTGCACATCAAATTCCTCTTTCCCAAAGCCTGTGTAATTAGAGTTCTTATTCTAACAATTTCTCTGAACATCAAGACTACTTAAGTGTTTTGCATATCAGTTTATTCATGTGAAAGGCATGTCTCGGAGAGTGGAATTGTATTGTAAAGCCTGAATCTCAAGAGTCTAATTGAATAGATAAGTCTTAAAAAATATGATCAGAGGATCATAACAAATCACAGAAAAGGAGGTAGCAGATAGCATAATATCAGCATACCATAACATCTTTCTTCATCGTTCTATTGCTTTGGCCCTATGAAAATATTGGTGGTGTACTGGGTTTTTTTGCCTGGTAAAGTGCAGTTAATGTCTAAGACTACTGGAAAGTAAGCTATGCTTTATGTTTATAATAATCACTTTTCTTCCTGAGCTGATGTCTAAACTTTTATAAATCTCCGTTGCAATTTCTTTTTTTTTTAATTAGATTATTTTAATAGATAGGAACTCAGTTGCATAATCAACTTTATTCCATCCTTTACAACACAGCTATTAAGAAAAAGGAGGGGGAAAAGTTCTAATTCACTACAGCATTCAATATTTATTTTCCAGATACAGACCAGGAATGTCAACACTACTGGGACTGAGCCGAAAGGTCATTCAAGATGCCTTACCATGTTAACCTTTATTTATGACTGGAGTAAACAAGTCAGTGAGGGTATATGCAACTCAGTTTTTTATTCCTTCTTACTTCTCACTCTGTATTTGTGACCTGTCCATAAGAAATTTCCTTGAGAGAATGATTGTCTTGTAAAAAGCACTAATTAGCTGTTGAACTGATTCTAGCATATGGTGCAGCAGAAATTTCACAAAACTGGCTTCAATAGAATCGTGCCATCTGTCTGGGTTGAGTTCAGCTAACAATCTGTTGGATTTTGTTGTTTTAACCTCATCAATAATTAAAGAGAAATCAGCATGGACTGCTAGCAAAATGGAACCTCCCAGATAACTACCAGACCTTCAGTTTCTGTGCATCAAGGGTCCTTGTGAATAATAAATAATCATTAGGTTTAATATTAATAAAAACAAACTTTATGGACCATTTTCTCTCTCATCCTTGAACCTAGAATTCTGATGTAAAGCACACGGGCTACAGAAGATTAGTTGATTTCTGTGTTCTGGAACATTGCCTAAAACTGTAAATTCTATTTAATTTAAACTTCTTTATTATAAGTACCATACCATTTCCGTTAATGGTACCTATCTGCTGGAAAGAAATATGACAATTGAAATTTAAAATTAAAATATACTGAATATTTTCTTATAAGTAAAAAACCTATGCAGAACAGACTTAGTTTTCTGCCTTGCTAATATCTATCATAGATTTTCGACATAAGACAGCATACAAATTCCTTCTTTCTTTCGGCCTAGACCTCAGTGAGATTCAACTGAATTACATTATTTCAGAATGAAAATAACAAGTTTGTATTTCTGTGAAAAACTGTAGACCACTACCCACCACAATATATCATGCTTACTGAACTTATTAAAAATATGGTATTTATCTCATTAAAGTGAGTACTAAGGAAAATAAAGAGTTTTTAAACTAGCAGGGTAGGGAGAGAGAATTCTTCCAAAAGAAATTGGAATAATAAAATGGAAATGACAATTCAATAACAATATTTTTCCTTCACATTAAAAGCAGCTTCAGTAATACCTGCTTACATTTCTAGAACAGCCAGTGAAGGTTTTCAAATAGTTTACTAAAAGGAATAATTTTTAAAATAATATCTGCAGATATGAGTCTCACCCTCAGAAAGCATGTCTTTCCACCTCCTTGAAGCATACTGCTTTCCAGGGAGCTTCTAACCCCACATAGTTCTTTTTGAGGCAGAACTGTCTGTCTTGATCTGTGACTTTGTTTTGCATCAGAGCATGATGCTCATTCCATATCACAAGATATTGCAAATGCAGTCATCCTAAAACTTGTAAGATTATACAGCCATTAGTCTTAAACTTCCAGGAAATTCTGCACAGAATAAAGTCAATAAAAATCATGCAGAGATCAGAGAAGTCCTTCAGATCTACTTCCTGTGCACAAGAGCAGAGGCCTGGCCATGCTGCTGGCCAGGCTGGCAGCTGGACACTGAGGCTTCCGTACTCTTGCAAGAACATCCATTTTCAAGCTACAGAGAAGTGATAAGCTTCTGAATCTTTCCTAGATTTTGATGTAAACCAGTATAATGAGAACAGGAAGGCCTATATGTTCCCTACTTATTTAGTGTCTGGTCATAGAGTCAAAGAAAGAATCATAGAATGAATCATAGAATCATAGAATGATTTGGATTGGAAAAGGACCTTGAAGTTTATCCAGTTCCAACCCACCTGCTGTGGGCAGGGACACCTTCAACTAGAAGGTTATCAGCCTAATATTTCAACTGTTTTCAATTAGGTATATCTACATACGTTATCTCTTATCCCATCCTTCTAGGCTGAAGTAAACAATGATTTTAACCATCAATCTACTAAGACTAGTTTTGGACTAGTCTTTTCTGAGTTTTTTCAAACAGATTTTTTTCAACTGAAATAATGCGCTCCTACTCTAGAAAACCATAATGAAATTATTCTCCCTATTTTCCAGCACCGGTGCACAACTGAAATTTCAATTTTTGTATAGAAAATAAATAAAAATAACCCAAACCAAGCCCTAGCACTGTAGCCATTCAGCCTTTCATGAAATTCCATTAAACACAGTGTAGAAGTGAGAGCATTATACTAATAGGATACTTCTTCTAAAGCACAAATATTTTTAATACTGAGTAAGAATTGTAAGAATTTTTTGAGCCAACAAATGTTATTTCAATTTCTTGTCAATACAGTAACATTCTTGAAACATTAGGAAATTTTTCTTACTTACGGTTAGTAAAATATTCAAATCCAAAGTTCATGAAGATGGGAAACAATTTTCATAACATGATTTATTTAAAATAAAATCTGCTAAAATACTGATTTCTTACAAATATATCAAAGGATTGTCTATAATTTACATTAGCAGTTGAAAATTATATATATAGAAATGTATCATATGAGGAAAAGATCAAGAGTAAATTAATAGGAGTAAAATACAAACAGTAAAACAATGTTATCCACTTTAGATTAATGAAAATAATGTTAATTGCGTAATTAAACCAAGAAATTGAATTAGAGATATAGAAGTGTTCCCTATTATTTTGTTAAACTTGTCTGTACTGTTGCCTAAAACAACAGTAACAGAAAGGGAACAGAAATTTTCAAAATGAAAGGTGAATATTCCACCATCCCAAAAATTGAAAACTAAGACTAAATAAGGCTTTTGCTACTTTGTCTTATAACCTGTAGCTGTTATACCAATCTACATATTTGATTTGAATCTTCTCCCACACCATTTTTAGACAGCGTTAATGAAAATGAAATTGCAATTTTTACAAAACTTGGTTAAAAGCTGTGACAGATCTTAAATGGGATACTACTAAACCATTGAAATCTACATAAAACAACTTTTAATCTTCACTACTGAAAAACATTAATCTTAATCACTGTGTTGAATGCCGAATCATTTTATGCAATACAGAACAAGAGCTCTTATACTTCAATGCCTCACTGACTCCCTCCAGCTTAACAAAGAACCTGAGAACAGATAGATTATCTCCATCTTTATTTGAGAACTTTTAATATTGCCTCAGGTCACATTTTGAGATATGGGATTGCTACCTCTTTTGAACTCTTGGTTGAATTCTTATAAATGAAATAGTGCCAAACCCAACTATCTGAAAAACTGTTTCCGACTGTACTTCATTTCTTTGAGTGTGTTGCATTGTTACTTGTGTAGTTCCACCTGTGTAATAACCATGTTCCTAGATACTGCCTTCTACTGTCAAGCAATGACAAGACACCAAACAAGTTAGAACCCTTCCCTAGAAAGTTTATTTTGGCCAGAAAGGATACAGATAATTCAAGAATACATGGCCAGGGAACTTGTGTGTTAGACATCATTGCAGTAATAACAACAACAATAAAAACAACAAAAGGAAAAAAGGTGTTGTTTGAATTGGTCTGAGGAATTGCTTGATTAAAACATATTACAAAAGATATCTTTAGTTTTGAGGTAAGCTAAACCTTATCCACTGTCTAGCTAGTTTGGAATCACAAATTACTCCTCAGGATTACAAATCTGGAGAATGCTCAACTACTGATCAGAGCAGGACCTTTGACAAATATAAGGTACTTCATCAGTGTTTTATTGTTTTCTAAACAGTCATGAGCGAGAAGTTCCAATTTAGACGATTAAGTGAATAATAATGATCAAGAGATTGTCTATGTAGGTTGATAGACTTTGAATCCACATAAAGAAAAGCCCACTTTTGAGCTTTTGAGAGTTACTAAAGTTCTGGAGTACCCAAATCAGTCTTTCATCTATTTTTCTTCTGAGAAAACTGCCTCTGGAAACCAGGGCCCTGAAATGTTAAAATTTTAAAAAATGACCATTTACTTTGAACTGCTGTTGATAACATAAAGGCCATTTACTACTTTATTGTCAACTGTATATTTCCAAATACAAATGTGTTTGGCTAAAATATATAATTAAAATATTTTTGAAGTGTTATTACTTTTGCAGCTTACAGCTTGACTTTTTCTTTGATAAAACAACCCATTTATATGCAAATTTAAAACACTTAGAGACCAAGAGAGACTTCAGACTCTGAAAATTCATATCTTATAATGTAATATGAAGATAGCCTTGCTGATTCCATGCTGACTTAAAACTAACAAGCTTTTCTAGATCAGAACGAGGTTAAAAATTCTGTTGTTTGTCTGTAGCGGCAAGTAATTTTTCAGGACAAACCGAGAAATTATGTTAGCTCCTCAAAGCTGTGTTTCTTTGCACTAGATAGCTGCAGCATATACCTTCAGTTATTAGAAATCACTACACTGAGATCAATAATCAATACACATTGAGAACTTGCAAGAAGACTCCTATGTAAACCACCCATGTTTCTTTTATATGAATATGACTAAATAGAATAATTCTCATTTAGTACTTAAGCTAAATATTCCCTTTCAGGCCTGTCATGTTTCTTTTTAATCTCTTATAGCAAATAGCTGTTTCTAAACTGCCCCTACTCCTTTTTTTTTTGTTGTTGTTGTAACTGGAGAAGAATTACTTTATAAGCCACAGTTAAATTACCTATGAGATATTAAAGAAATATAATGAACATTTTTCAGCATTTAATTTATGCATTCATCTCCCCTGTATAAATGACTTTGGTTTTGTTTGCTTACATACTACAATTCTGCTTCATGTAAAGTTTCTCAAATAGTCCCTCTTACCTAAAAGCAAACACAGTCTGGTTCAGTGAAAGCAATACAATTAAGCATGCAAGAATCAAATCTAATTGATTTTTGATCGCTAATGAACTTTAACATAAAATAATTTCCTCCTTTTTCCCATGAGCACAATTTCTACACAAGAATAGGCTTTTTCTGGTTTTGCAATGTGTAATGAAAATGATGAAAAGAACTCCAAATTTCTTTACCTGTATTTTGATAAAATCCAAGCCACAGTTCAAGAAAGGGAAAAAAATTACGACAATCAGAATTTTTTTATGATGAACTCTCAGCATAATACCTTAGGGAAGGAGACTCAGTTATTCTGACTTAGCAGAGGGTAGAACTGATTTTATGTAGAAAGGAGCCAAGAAAAAGGAAGTCCAATAAAGGAGTTGGTTGGTTGGTTTTTTTTAATTACCTCCAAAAATTTTTTCTTCTTTTTACTCAGTATTTATTATGTGAAATTAGTGAAAGGTGGTTTTTAATTTTGTTTACAAACCTCATATTGCATTTATTTCATTTCAATTAATCAATATTTAAATAAATGTTATATGTACTCAATAAAAAATAATAGTAGCTTGGAGAACATGAGCTATAGCGACTTATATGCTGGATTGACCAAATCACTTTATAAAACAACACAGAGCATAGTCAGTAAACAAACATGGGTCAAATGATGTCAACTCATACATACATTGTCTCATCTTGACAGTTGAAGCTCAATTTGGATCCATCTGTTACTGAGCCTCAACTGCAGAAGACAGCACCTTCTATAAAACAGCATTCATCAAATAGGCAATACATTCTAAATTTTCTATCTTACTTTATGAAAAATTTATATTGTCAGCATTTCCTATATCATTTCAATGCCTTTTCAGCTTTTTGGATCTTAATATTCTGTATTGTTTCTTTCATATTTATTTAATTCAGTGCAAGCATGTTGTTATGATATAAAGATATTTTGGTACTATTATTCCACCCAACTTCCAATTTTTAAATATTTAGTCCTTAAATAAACACTTGTATCCCAACCCTCAAAAGTCAGCCATTCTTGAAACTTTTACTAAAGAGTTACTGGAAATCTCATTATAATTGATTGGTTACACCAATTAAAAAAAGATCATCTTAAAGTTTCTTGACAAGCTATAGTGACATTGGTTTTATTTGCCGTGAACACAGATTCAACCAGACATAAAGACAAATTTTTATATTTTGTGTCTGTTACAGCTAAATTCTTAGATTGTGACCAACAGCTTCTAAATATTTTATCTGAACCATATTTATGTATAAGTTCCTTAAGGATTTAGGTTTCCTTGGAAGATCCCACAAACCAAAAAAATTAGCTATAGAAACTAAAATTTAGACTATCTACAGTTCAAACATAGGAAGATGTTTGTTAACATGTTTGAATTGTTTATCAACACATAGGCAGCAGACTATTGCCTCTGCTGACATTTTTTCATAATCTAATATTATTGATGTTTATCTTGAATTAGGCTTTATCTGACTGTTGTTTTGTCACACTAAGCATCTCAAAAAAGGTCAGAAAACTGTTCAAGTAAAACAACATGACATAAAATCTAAACCAAAATATTTTAAGTTTCTAAATAGACAAATCTCAAAGAAGCTATTTCAGATGAGTACCAGTAACATAAAGTTTATAAACATTTCTTCAACTGTGCCCCTGCATTCAGGCTGTCAGTGGCCTCAGCAGCTTACTGAGTTGCAGCAAACTCTATAAAAGCTATCCAAAGTGCAGAGGTAACTACTCTGCACTGGTTACCGGTTGTTTTTCCTGTGACTTTCTGACCCTTTCTTCTATCTGACACCTCCTGAGATGTCTCTGAACTTCCCTCTCTTAAGCTTTCTCAGCCAAACCTAGGGAAAAGAACAATCACTCTGTTCTTGAAGAATCTTATCAAATATTTACTACAGAAAAAAAATATAGACAGAAATAAAGCAAATGCTGTCCACAATGATTCTCAAAATCCATTCCTGAATCTTCAGAATTTCTCTTCTAGATCCACTCTTCTTGGACTATACTTACCTGTTATGCCTAAAATCAATCTTCCAGCTCACAGACACTACCTTTTTATTCAAAAGTACAGGTTTTTTTATTGCTATGGCATCTTTATTTCCATTTTTCTGATTTTCAGTAACAGGACATGATTGTGAGCATCCAGCTTCAGATCAGGATTTTTTCTTTTGGGTGATGATCACAGGTCATTTTAATTTGCCACTTCTGTACCAAATTAGCAATGAGAATATTGCCCTCTGGCTATTCAAAACAATAATGAGAGACACTTTACACTCCAAAAACAAGGATTGAGCAAAGCTACCAAAGATGTGAAAACCAGTAACTCCCTCTGGTACCAGTTTACCAGATTAACTACAAGTTAATTGGAAGTTGAGCAAAAGATAAGGTGCACTTCCATTATCCTTTTTTCCTTTAAGACACACCTACTTATGATACATATAACAATATACCATTCTGTGATGCACCAAAGAGTTCTCTCAAGGGCTGGAAGCTCTGCATAGGACACAGAAATAAGCGGATGCCGGGTTATCACTTAGACCTCCTTGCTTTTCAGTGGAGCAATGATATTACAAGTGCTCATGTAAGAGTTGAGAGACTGACTTTCTTCTGCAGGAGTTTCCACTGTGTTGGGAGAGTTTTGTCTTTGTGTATCCTTTCTGTAGCGATGTGGCTGAGCATTAGTAAAGTTTTACTTCACTATAGGTAGGACTGAAAAAGAGACAAAAGGACAGTTTATATCACCGGGAAAACAGAGAGGATCTAGGCAGAACTCAGTGGTTATAAGAAAGAAGAAGGTGTATTAAACTCGCTATAAGCATAGACAAAATGTCAGGTCTTTGGTGCAGACAGAAAAAAAATCTCATTTAATTCTTATCAGTTACATTGGAGAGAAACTTCGACAAGAACTCATCTGCACAAATATATTGAAGAATACTTTCTTAACCTTTTCTTAGTAATAACAAGGGAAAATAACTATTCTCCAGCTTCGATTTTTAAAGTGAAGGAAAAAAAAAAAGAAAGCTCAAAGCAAACAAAACCGCAATATGAATAAGGAAAATCAATTCCGTATACATAGGGTAATCTTTGACTTGCCATTAAATGGTATTTACAAGTGCTTAAAGAGTCAAATGGGACGATTGAAAAGATATTATAAAATTATTTTTATGATATTTAGGAGTAGAAAAAGAATATGAGAGCAATAGGTATAGTTTAGCCATTCTTTAAAACATCACCCCTATTCAATTGACACATTTTTCAATGGGAGAGAAAAAACCTTAAGCTAAAGAAGCTCTTCTTTTATTTTCTTTTCATCTAATTTTATTCTATTCTGAATGGTTTCTCATTTTGGTACTCTATGATCTGTTTATACAACGTGTAAGTACTTGCTTCTTCAAAGAGAATTGGTAGAAATAAGAACTGGTGCCAGTAAGAGCAAGAAGACCTGTGAATTTTATTTAATAAAAAGCCCACATATATTCACTTTCCTAAACAGTGCAGCTGCAGAACAGATGTTCACAATTATTCGTACTTTTCAAGTGTGGAGTAGGACCTTAGGTATAAAACCACTGTCAGGCGATTTTATTTCCAATGAACATTGGAAATATTTTGGGAACAGAGGCAGGGCTGAGATGGAATAGGATGAAAGATAGAAATCTAAGTCTGTTATCTATTTTCCTTCTAAATGAAAGCCTTGGAATATTTTAATGTGTGAAAATACACCAAATTATGTGTTTAAGAGAGTCTGCCATACCTCTACCGATACTGAAAAATGGCAAAAACAAACTCCTTAACACCAATTTGTAGGTGTTAAAAAGCAGGTATTCTTTATTGCAGTGCACTGGATGCTTGGAGGATGTGTCCTCTAATAAAGTGTGCTAAGTGACAGACAAGACTTTTTATTACACATATGTTTAAATATTCATTAGATATTCCTGCTTAATTAATACAAATTCATTACTTTGCTTTACCATGGTCACACTCCTAGCGGAAATCCTTATTTAGTCCTTCCAGGTTTTCTTCTTGACCTCAGTTCTGAGCAGCATCATTGTGTTTCACCACAAAAACTGTAACATTTGCTTTTATCTTATCTGTGTACACAGAGCTCAGATTACATCCTGTTTGTTTGAGTTACATCCCTTATCTATTTCTTTAGGACTTCTCTAAGATTCCTTAGTTGGCTATAGTGGAATGCTGTGTTATAAGAGCAATGTTCTATTTCTTCTATCACCACCAGTACGGAAAAAAAAGTCAATTGTGTACTGTTGGAAGGTAAAGTTCTGGAAGATGCTACTTTCTGCTATCATTTTATTTCCTTTTTTTTTTTTTTTCAATGTCCCAGTTACTCTGAGTACTAAAACTGATTTAATTCCCCATGGTCACTGTATTTATTGACTATTGGACCCAGGGATCCTGTCTTATGCCCTAGTGCTGTGATCCCCGAAGGACCCTGAGCAGACAATGAAATCTTTGTCAAGGTAAGCTTTTTGTACCTGAAAACTGGGTTCATTAGTATTTTGAAGCAAACCCTAACTCACATGCCTCCCTGGACTGCCATCCACTCCTGAGACTCCACATACCCTTCACCACTCTGGAAATAACGAAGCACTCCAAATAAAGTTCCGCATCTTGCTCAGTGTATCTTGGTGTTTCAGAGGACTTTTTTGCTATTGTTTGTATATTGTATGAATTTAATGCCCTCCAGTAATCTGCTTTGGTATCAATAGATAGTTATTTCCAACATAGAACAGGAACCGCTTCAAAGCTGGAATTTTACCCATTGTGTTCCACTTTTCCATTGTGTATGCTTTTAGTTAGACATCTTTGGGCACAAGAGTATAACTTTGATTTTTAGGCCACCTGAACAATGTATGGAACAGTTTGCTCCTTCTCCAGCTCATGCTCCCCCAAGAGAAGATCCTGTTAGCCTTTCAGGGAAATGGCATTTTCTGCACACCATTATGCAGTTAAGCCCAAGTATTGCAATTAAGTCCTCCGACTGGGAAGAAAAAGGTGCTGTTTCACAGTAAGAATGCTGGCAATTTTCAAAAAAGGAAAAAGTAGGGTAAAATGTTTTCACTGCAGATTCCTAAAAATCACTTTAAAATATTATTTGCTTTTACAGAAATTTCTGGTATCATTGCCAGAATTAGTGATGCAGACCCAAACTCAAAATGACCTTGTTTTATATCATATGCTCACCTTCTCCAGCCTCTCCCATACTTCCTGTATAACCTTAACTAAAGCAAAATTAAAGGGATGATGCTGTAAGTCAGTTGCCTGAAACTTTGTGTGGTACGCAGTATACAACATCAAAAAGATTGTTATCCTGTGAATAACAAGCATTAGGAAATGTTCTGCACAGTCAGGACTAACCACCTTGTAGTGTAATAATTTCCTTGATTTTTACAGTAATGAAGAAAATAATCTCAAGGTTACAGTGTTTCTGTTTACCGTGTAGCTGTATATTTGAAACCTGTCCTTCAACTAACGAAGTGAGATTGCTCAAGCGCTCTGTGTCCTTCCTAAGTAATTTGTGTGGAAACAGCAATCTTAAGGGGTAGATAGTCTTTGGTATTTCTAGCCTTTCAGCTAAGCCTGCTGAAAATCACGGAATACTTCCTTAAGCCTGATTTTTGCAATCTTCTAGGTGCCTGAGTGTCAGTCCTGCTGGAATTGGGAGGACTCATTCTGGGAAAAGGTATTTCAATGATTGAGCAGGAGTAGTAACTTGTAAAAGCAGTTCTGCTACTGTGGTGGGGTATAGAATGTATTGGGCATGTCTACACCTCTTGGGAGTACCAGCACTGGGATAAATCCTGTGTTGGGTCCCAGTGGCTATGGCAGTTACTTAATGAGCAGTGATGTGTCTCAATGCATTAAACCAGTGGAAGGTGGTAAACATTAAGATTGTCACTTGCGTAGAGAAGATATACTGATGTTTGAACTGAAATTTATCTTAAGGATGACATTTTCAGAAGGTGTCACGATTAAATGTCTGTCCATAGTGAAATGTTACTATCGAGAATACTCATTTTTTGGACCTCTATTTCCTATGTACACAGCAACAAGATTAAATCTCACAAATGCAAATTGCAATTAGGCTGATATTTCACACCTTCTTTCTAGCATGAGAGCAACCATCTGCCTCACTCCTATCAATACTTCTGAAATGCAAAACCAGCTATCGCTGTTGGGTTTTGAATGAGCAGTATGATTACACTGATTCTAACCCAGTTACTTTCAGCAAACTATGTAAAAATGCAGAGTAATAATTGTGTATCCTGTCACTTTTTGGTTTAGACCTGGCAAGCTGGGATCTCCTTGTGTTGGAAAATTGGGAAATTCAGGCATTTAAAAATAGACATATTGAATCAATTCAGTCATTTCTCAGCATCACAATACACACTGTCAGGTATTACTGTGCCTTACTGAGGATGAATACATAAAAACTAACTTTGGGGAAGGTCAATGAACTACCAGGGCACTGTGCTGCTTGGCTTCATCAAAACAACTAACAAAAGATAGTATTGGACTTGGGAATACAGGACAGGAATTTGCAAGTGAGCAAGACACATACACAGGGGTGAGATGGTTGAGTACTTATTAAACAAATGAAGCTTCATATTAAAGGTGAGATATGAGGCAATGCAAAATATTGGCTTTCCCACCTTCAGAATCAACTTTACCTTTTTCTTCAGAAAACCAAACAGTTATTCATGTGGATCTTTTTAATACAAGCAAGAGGTTTCAAACCTGTGTAATGTGTGGTAAAATCTCTGTAATGTGTGGTTCTTTTGGAACCACACAAACCCAAAGCTATTGAAGTTCTGCTAACTGATCAGCCTGGAACCCTGGTACCTGGTATCTGATAATAAAAAAGATAATATTTAAGAAAGGGAGCAAAAGAACACAGCAACTGGTATATGCTTTGTAGTTATGCATGTTTTTCAAGGATTCCGATTGTTTATCCCAGGTCCTGAGTAGCCAGAGGATCTTTCAGAGTATGCTGGGTCTGAGGCAACCTGTCAACTATAAAGCAAGCACTAACTGGTAACTCTGGATCAGGCATATCACAGATAAGATGAAATAACTTTTAAGCTGACATTCTGGTACCATGAGTAGTCCTGAAAGATGGCAAAAGGATGAAAGTGCTAAATAAAAGTGATAAAAGGTAGTTCTACAACACTTGGTGACACGCTTTGCAATAACTCATACATACGATATGCCCTATTTTATGTATACGTATTTATTAGACTGGTCTAAAGGCAGGTTGTTGGGGAGGGAAATAAATAGGAAAAGAAAGAATTTATCTTAATCCATAATGATTCTGTAATATTTCAAAGAGATGCTGTGTAAGAATCGTATCTGATATGTTGGCTGTGGATGTTCTCGTTCAGCCAAGCCACCACTTTCCTTTTTAGTAGTACCAGGCAGAAGGTAAGGATTACAATCTGATAAAGAAAGCATTTACTACTTAAACACAGAAAGAATTTTGGATTAAAAGCTGTCCAGATAAAAGTCAGTGAAGGTGTTAGAGGGACCTAGGGTTGTGGGGTGGAGAAGTGGGCAGCAGTGTCAAAAATGTAATTTTTACTGCAATCACCGATTTATTGTAATTTATTGTAATTTCTGGTTCTTACAGCCATTCTTAGCACTTTATACATTTTATTAACAGACCCTAACACTTTTTGTTAGATGCAGTTCAAATGCAAGATATTGGGTTTTATATTTGGAATAAAGTTAGAGCATGAAAAAAAATTGTGTTATTTCTAAACATCTGACAGATAAGCATTATTTGCTGTTCCTAGGTGTGACAATATGGTTGTCCTCCCTATGATCTTAGAATCACAGAATAATATATAATATACTAATATTTTGCTGCCTTTGACTCATTGCCCCAATCCAGTATGCATCACTAGGAGTAAAAGTTAATGTGCCGGTCAAGAGTTAATAAAGGAAAAAATTCAGAGACTAGAAAAAAGCCTGTCTTCTCCAAAATTTAAACTTGCAATGGCCTTAGAGCTGAAGTTTACACTTGGATATAAATACAGATCCCAATCAGGTTAACCACAGCTCTTTATAATCTTAGATAAATCAAGAGGAATTAGAAGTACTTTGATTTGCAGCTGTAAATGTAGGGACAGTGGAGTATTCGTCAGGAAGAACAAATCTAGAAACAAGCTACTGGATATTTTAAAAAGTATTTCTTCTTGTCACTGCAACACTATGAAGCTCCGTTAAAATATATTTTTTTCCCATTAATGATAGCCGGCATGGGGAATTATGGTTGTCAGAAGAAGGGCAATAAATGTACCAAAGAGGGCTCTAAATATATTGTAACACTTTTAAGGAAGGAGAAATACCCAGGGAGATGAGTAAAATAAAATATTTTAATTCTCTTACTATCATATTTTAGAACTGAATTATAGTGAATTGGACCTGCAGGTTCCACTAAACCAAGTGGAGACATATTAATTTTCAGCAGATATGGATACAGTGTGGGTTTTTTAATATATAGTTTGGCAGTCAGTTATGCTTGGGCCATTCACTACAAGAAAGACATTGAGGTGCTGGAGCATGTCCAGAGAAGAGCAACAGAGCTGGGGAAGGGACTGGAGCCCAGGTCTGATTTGGAGCAGCTGAGGAAGCTGGGGGCATTTGGCCTGGAAAAAAGGTGGCTCTGTTACATGCTGGCTTCATTTCTGCTAGAGCCTATCAAAAGTGGTTATTGTACTCTTTCACCCTAATCTGCTGGCCTTTCAGTAATTGCATTCACTGTCTGACTACTTAGAGAAGAGGGTAAGTTTAACCCTGGGAAACCTGCTGAAAATATCAGTAAACTAACTGAAAATCATAGAAATAGAAGTACTCTTTGTTTATTTTTGCCTTTAGTCACACTAACTTGGACAGCCCCAGGGCTGTGCCTCACTGTTGGTTCAGGAGCAGGGATGGGGGCCAGGTTGCCCAAAGAGGGACCACAGGGGCCGCCTTTATCCTGGCAGCTTTAAATCTACAGCAAAAACCAAGATTCAATCTACGAGCACTGGTGTTCTGGCACCACTAAGCCAGCTGGAGGACAGCTGTGATTGAATAAATCTGGAACAATAGGCCCAAACCTATAGTGTCCTTCAGATGTGCAGTGTCCTGAGCAGACTGCATCCTTCTTGGCCTGTACTGCTGCCCGCAGGACAACTTCCCCCTCAGCACACCCACAGTCCCAAGCTTGTTTAGAAGTTGACCCCTTGCTTAGGCTTTTCCCAGGAGAGATCTTGTTTATCTGTCCTCAGGGCAGTCCCCTCCCCACACAGGAGAGACAGGCCACAGAAAGAGTGGCCCCAGCTCTGCCTCCCCGTGAGTGTCCAGGTATCCAAGCAAGACATTTGCTGTTGCTGCATCACCACCTCCCCTCACTATAATGGATTTCAAAGGGTTACCAAGCAGAGTACTGTGGTGTTAAGGAGAGCAGAGGAAAACCTCAGGGGTCTTAGAGGGACTGAAGAACAAACAGGGAGTCTCGGTCCCCACTGCCATGGCAGAGGATGGGCCTCCACAGCTATGTCGCTGCTGAGAGGGGTGGCTGTCCAGACTCAGTGGTCAGGGGTGTGATGTTGATCATAAATCCTTGTCAGGCTGAACAAAGACACTGGACACTTGTCTGGGAACTCTTATGTTTTATTGTACAGTTGCCATAACTCTGGCAACCACCCCACTATTTAGACTGAAAAGGTGTTGGTTAACAAGCCCTTAAATTCTTACAATGCACTTCCCCAAGAACAATGGTTAACAAGCCCTTAATTTCATACAGTATGTCAATAAGTTCTCACCTCAAATGCCTCAAAGGTGCTGGCACATGAGCCACTACACACAATCAAAGATGCTGGTTTACAAGCCGCCACATCACTAATCAAAGGTGCTGGCTAACAAACCACAACACAACAATATTCAGTTGTTCCCCCCAGAGAGGGAAACATTTTTTACCACCTCAGTTGTAGTATCTGGAACACACAGGGCTTGGGTGCATGTCAATGGGAAGTACTAGGCTTAGGTATTTACCTGAATTACGATTATTTTTTAAATCAGACTTGAAGATCACTTACAAAAAGTGTAATAGTTCAGTAAACTACCTGTGATATTGAAAAAAAAAGTAAAAATCTCAGAGACTGAAGGATTCCTGTAACTGAAGAAGCTTAGGTAAAAAAGAAACATTACACGTCATCCGTTCCTTCATTGTTTTAACAACATACCTAATAATAAAGTTTGGAGGTTTGGTGTTTTGTTTTTTTTTCATTTGTTCTGATTTTCATTTATCTTTAAATTTACACTTTTTTTAAAACTCACGATGTGTAATACCAATTTGAGGGGCAAAGATGTTTTTCTTCGGATATTAATTTATTTCTAAATTTGAGAAGTCATTACTTCTCGTTTTTTGATTTAGTGCAACAGCGCTTTCATTTTTCATTAATGC
This sequence comes from Cephalopterus ornatus, assembly GCA_013396775.1. Taxonomy (NCBI): domain Eukaryota; kingdom Metazoa; phylum Chordata; class Aves; order Passeriformes; family Cotingidae; genus Cephalopterus; species Cephalopterus ornatus. The sequence goes on along the minus strand of VZRE01006225.1, from coordinate 53,222 downwards.
TTTTGTTTTCTACAGTACAGGAAATGGAAAGGGCTGTAGGGCTTCTTATTTTAGCCTATATATTATAGATTCATATGTTTGCCAAAAGAAAAGTACATATTATTCTGAAACACATGAATCATGTCGTGAGTGAGCATAGGCTAATCAACCTCCCTGCATGAAAACAGCTCATTCTGACCTTTATTATTGATTGAATTTACCTGCAGATGTTGAAAGTCAATGTTTTTCTGGAAAGAAAATATATATATTGTTCCTTTTCAACTTTTCTGTAAGGTTATTCTCTTTAGTATCAGTCATATTACTTTTTTGCTTGTTTGTTTTCCCCCTGCATCATGACTACTCTCTCTTCTTTGCTGTAGTCTTGGAACCTTTCTTTTTCTTGTCCTCTTCCTGACCCACTGCCAGACATGGTACTTGTATTATATTGCATAGCAAATATATCAATGTTACTGGGTTTGACAACCAAAATATCATTTTCCCTTCTTTTAGTTATTTTATAGATTCCCACATTTCCATTTATTAAAAAAAAAACCCAAGTTATAACCTCTGCTTTTACAAGCTTGTGGTCCGAAGGAAAGAGGAACAGGCATACATGAAATGGTGTAGTTCATCCCTTATGTCACTGTCAAAAATTGCTGCATGTTAACAGTCTAAACTTAATACCTGGTAAGTATTTGAGTAAGTCTGTTGAAACAGAAAATCATGCTTCCTAGTAAAAGTCAAGTCTGTTAATCTCTAAACTACTAATTTGTACTTTAGGAATCTCTGGAGGAGAAGATGTAACAGACACTAGTAAGTCCTCTTGGACTCTTGGGAAACAAGCTATTTCAACCTCCCAGTAAAGCCTAGCAATAACAGATCAATTTCTTTGTACAAAGTGGGACAGACTACATGGTCTCATGACCAGAGTGTCTATCCCACTCCCATCTCTAAGGAACTTTCCAAGTTTTTGGGACTTTTATAAATGGAGTGCCATTCCAAATCTGTTTCATTTTTAGATGACTGATGTCACAATCAGCAGTTCAAGAAACCCTCGCTGTACAGTGGAAAGTAATTTTACTAAATTTGTTAAATTTTCCATTCCGCAGGCCCTGCTTTCTACAGTTCTGATATCCCTTGCTGAATGCCTTCTCCACAAAACACTATTAGACTCTGCTTGAAATTTAACACACAGATGTTTTATCTGCAGCCTTTATGTCTTCTTTTTGTTTTACTATAAGACAGGAGGCCTGAAGACAACTGCTATTTCACTGAACCTTCACCTGTTTATACCCATCTAGTTATCCTGATTTTTTTATTAAATCCACCAGTAAAAAAATCCATCTCTTGGAATCCACCCATATAGCTTTGCTTTACCAGTTCAGGACTTGCTTCCTCTTTTCATGTTCACAAGAAGTTCCCTCCATGTGGTGCTGCAAAGTCATTTTTTACATTCTTCATTTTCCATTCAGCTTTGGTGTAGCCGAAAACCTCATTTTTTATTACCATTAGCCATTTCTCTTCTTGCTGATAAAGCTTTTGCCATTGCCCTTTAATAAAGTATTTTTCAGGGGAAAATTGGGACTTTAATCCTACCTGAAAAATAATTTTAGATACTCAGCAGATCAAAGTACAATAGAACAATAAATCAAGCTTGTTAGTGGTGACAAACATATATTAAATGAGGAGTTTTCAGGTGATGCAGGGGAGAATAATAAAAAAAATTCCAAACAAAAATCAAACCTAAGATGTGGAGGATGAAGCTGCCAACATCTTAAGTTCCTGAAATTACGAATAAATATAAGTTGAGCCCATATGATCCTGACCTCCCTAATGTCAGGGAACATCTTCAAAGTCTTGATCTGGTTCTGAAGCCTAAGAGACAAAACTTACTACTACCATGATTTATAGGATTTGCTGAATTGCGTAATACCAGTCATCCCATGTTTTCTGATGTCCTGCTTCTAGCTGTGATTGATATATAATGCTTCTGAGGAAGTGAAAGAAACAGACAGTTTTTATTTGACTAGTTATGAATGGAGATGCGTGGAAACTTCTGCCTTTTGCTGGCAACCACTGAATCCATGAATCAAAAGGTTTGATTTCCCTATCCTATCTTCAGCAAACACCATTACCACAGCATGAGCAATTTCTAAATCTATTGCTTTCAATGGTATAGAATCTTCAGGCTGTCCCTTGTTATTTATCTTTTATTAGCTTACTGAACAGTGTCCAGCACCTTCTGAAAGACTTTCAAATTCCCATACTGGTCACATTTAATAAGATCTCTTAATTCACCATGCAGCAGCCTAACCTGACCCCCTTGGACAGAAATCCTGGTTTGGTTTTCAGCAGGAAGTACCACATAGGAATTTACCGGTACTCCAAGGCACCAATAAGGTATTTGTACTAACTCGTAAGTTGTTTAGTGCTACAGTAAGCCTGGCTCAGGGGTGACTGAGTACCTAGAAACAACTGCACACTTAAGGAAGGAAAGCGAATAACTTATCCACACTGGCCTTGAAATTGAACGTTTTTTCAGTTATGTTATAATTGAATAAAAATGAGTGTATGGTGAAAATAATGGCTTCCAGGCTTGGCCCAAAATATGGAAATCTATGCCTGTTTCCTAAACCCATCCTTTCTAGAACAGTAGATCCTGAACTGTCTCATTGTGATCAATCTGTCTTTCCAATTGCCTTGTACTTAGGTGTTTTCCCAGCCCAGCTACCAGTTATTAAAGTATGTGTTGTTAGGATGATGGTCTTCACTATATTTTAGATCTTTTGTTTTGCCAAAAAAAAAAAAAAAAATCTGAGAAACTTGGGGAAGATAAGCAAATTATACTAAGTATAAGTATAAAGTTACGGTAACCGATCTCTTAGAAATTAAAAAAATAGAATATTAGGGTTGTTACTAGGATTACATTTGGTTTAATAAGTTGCAAGAAAGAGTACATCAAAATAATAACAATAATACTAATAATAATATTATTTTAGTACTACTGTAAAACTTTGTTAAAAGCCAATACAAAGAGCCAGTACAATATTCTAACCTGCATTAGCCATGTAAGAGTTAAGAAGTGACAGGAAAAAAAAGTGTGAGGTTCATATTGTATAAAAGACATCTTTGAGGAAGTGGTTTGATACACCGATCTAAAGGTAGTTTTGATCCCTATGCACTCTGGAATGGATGCTACGCGTAAGAATATAAGCTCATATTGCAAATATAAAATAGCACAAAATATTTTTCTTTCTGAGGAAAAAATGCCATGATTTCAATAATTATAACTTTTGCCTTCAATTTTACTGTGGTGCTTTTGTGACTTCATATAATATGCTATATATGTAATATTTCCCATACAGCCATTTGGTTTATTAATTTTTTCCTCTTCTCCATTAAGGAGCCAGCTACAGCTAAAATAGCAGATAATAGGCAGAAAGGTGGCAAATGTCATCAGATATATAGAATGGCTGGGAAGAATAATTAAACCACTTCAAGCCAAAACTTTTTTTGAAAAAATATTACTGAACGGATTTAAAAACTCACCAGTGACATCAATAATCATAGAATCATAGAATATCCTGTGCTGGAAGGGACCCACAAGGATCACTGATACAGCTCCTGGCACCGCATAGGACAGCCCCAAGAATCACACACCGTGTGCCTGACTAAGATGATTTCAGAAATGATTGAGCAGGCTTTCTTCCTGTAAAGTATGTGAGGACAGTTATAAAATGTGAGGTAACTAGAGTTTTGAGTTAAAACCGCATTGAAAAACAGGGCTAGCTTTGCAAGGAAGCACAGTACAATTATACCTATTTCCTTTCACTATTCAGTTGCTAACCTACTGGCACATTTTTCTTACTATGTGGGAGGTGATCAAGATTATAGAAAGCTATTGCTTTCTACGTCTAGAAAACTAATGAGTTGCCCTTACTCTTAATAATTTACCAATTTTAATATGAAACACTTTTTTTTGTTTGTTTTCTTTCCCCCACATATGTTCCTTTGAGGCAAATGAATTCTCAAATCCAGGGAGGCACACTTGGTAATCTCATTAAAAATGAAAGTTTCTACCCATAAAAAAAACATTCTCCACAAATTTTTAACACAGGGCCTTTCAGAGACAAATTTTATGATGTAAAAACATCTTTTGTGATGTGCTGACTTAGAGCACCAATAGACTAAGAAGTTCTATTCCTTCCGACTCAGCCAGGGTTTATGATGCAGCTCCGATTTTCTCAAGTGAATTTTACTGTTTATTTTATTCCAATTGAGAGGTGCGAGGAGGAAGTGTCTAAACAAACTAAACCAGAGCTGATTTTTCAGTCTTAAGAAGAGAGAATTTAAATATTTTTTAATATTGCAAAACCTACCTGCAGAATGTCTAGAAGGGAAATTTTGCTTCCCCTGACTTTTGTTGATGCCTGTCTTGTAAACTTAGTTAAAAATGGAATGCACACAGATGTTAAATAACTGATTGTTGATATATGTTTTCAAGTGTTAATACAGTTCCCAACAGAGTCAGTAGCAAGAATCATGAACATGTAATGTCCATTGAAATCTATTTTTAGATGCTAGGGATTTTGTCTGTATCTTCCTCGGGAGTCAGAAATCATAAATGTTTATGACTCACTGAAAAGAGTGGAAAGGAGGATGAGTGAAAATATCAGTGTACTGAAAAGGTAGCCTATCTTAAAGAAGAAGCCTTGAAACAGCAAACTTGCAAATCAGGAATAACAGTAGTAATATTGTTCCTAATGTTAGAAGACACCAGCTCTGTCATGAAAGGTTCCTTTTAAAGGGAACATCTAAGGAGTTTAGAAAATACTTTTTTCTTGTTGTTGTTGTTGTTGTGTTTTGCTTTGTTTTTCCAAACAAATGTAGTAAAGAGAAAAGGGAACATCAGACCACCATGACACTGTTAAGCTGAACTTTTCAAGTGGTCCGAATGACCACCTCTATCAGGAAAAGTCTTTACACCCCCCCCATAAATGCACCTGCAGTAACTGAGAACTGCTATTTACACCTCTCCAATGACTTGGCATTGTTCAGTCTAAGGAAACTGCAACAATTCCTGCAACCAGTCTGAGTGTCAGGCTCTGGGCGGTGGCTTGTCACCAATGTGCAGTTACTTCAGCTCAGGCAATTTGCTTCTACATGGTGTTGGATGGCCAAGTAATGATATACCACCAATTTTTACTCCTCAGAGCTTTTATAAGCAGATGTCAACACAAGCTGCCAATCAAATCAGTCCATGATCATATCATATCATAGTATATGTTTCCAAAATGTTAAGGCATCATTCTCTTGCCATTTTTTGATCCATGGCCAGCATCTAGGCTCACGACACTCACTTGCGTTTCTTGCCCTTTTGGACCTGGCTTATTATACCCAAAGGATTGTGTCTATTGTCTCCTCCACCACAGCTCATGATACTGTTATTAAACACACTAGGAAGGCAAGTACCCATGATAGGAGCTCTTACCAATTGCATATCTTCTGTAACTCTTGCATATCTTCTGTAACTCTTAGAAAGTGAGGATATTCCAAGTCTATTGTAGTTCCAATATTCAGAAAAGGAGAGAAGAATTATACTGAAAAAATTGTGTATGTCAGTCTGAGTTGGTTCATACAGGAAATGAGACCTAGTGTGACTGATTCTCTGCCATCAATCCCCAGGTCAGCCTATCTAATTTTTTGAAGTCTATAGGTGAAAGTTCTGTGAGAACAACCAACAGATTTTTCTTAACACTTACTGTTTAACAAGACAAACAGAAACCCAGGTCTGAATGTGTATGCAGGGGAGAGGTAACAGGGATGTTGGATTTTTCAGAGAGAAACAAATTTCTAACTGCCCTTTTTTGAACAATGGCATTTAACTGAATAAGTGAATCTTCATCTGCATTTCTAAGGGAAAATAAAAATTCAAATTAATGGTAAAAGAGGAAAACGGGTCACCCACCCTAAGCAAGCAACAGCCTGGAGTGCCTTGGCCAGAATTTAAGTGGGCTATTTTCCTCTCCAGACATTTTGGCCTAATGACAAATTCTGTATTAGGGATGTGCATATTGCTAATACTCAATTCTCAAGCAGCGTCAAGATGGAATCAGCTTTGTGATGTCCAAGAATTTTTGATTGCTTTTTTCATGAAGAAATACAAAGTAGGCAATGAATAAGAACTTCTCCATTTAACATAAACCAAGAAATTTTTTATGAGGTGATAGGGGTTAGAGGTGCTGAAAAAGGATACTGTTTCACAGAAAGGAATGACCATGTTCAAAGTCTGTGCTCCATAAACATTAAGGAGATGCTTTGTGAATGCAATGTAAAACAGGAAAAAGTGGGAAATGCATATTTTTGTGTCTATTGTGTATGGCTTCAGAAGCCTTTCAAAGTAAGGGCTGTGTCAAATCTGGTGGTTGTTTTTAATTACCTGGGGGGTTTTTCTACTTTCTACCCCTTTCCTTGTTTTTTTTTTTCAATTTTTCTTTATTTTGATCCCCTGACTTAATGTCTATGAGTGGAAGTGACTGATGAGTTTATAACTGGTGCTTTCATGTCAGACATCATCAGTAAATTAAGCATGTTACTGGAAGTTTCTTTGGTTTTGCAAAGAAAAACTACTCTTTTTTTTTTTGACAGGCACATGCAAAAGAGTAGTAAATTATTGTCAGTCATCTAACTAATTATGTTAATTAATTCCTGTTGATTGGTGAAACAACAAATTATGAGTAAGATAAAATACTGTTGCAGAATTACCTAAATCATAATAAAGAGGTAGTACGAAAACACACTTCCAACATAGTCATATGCAGTGTAGTGCTACATGAACCAAGAACACAAACAGTGTTCTATCAATGTCTCAAAATATTTGACAAAATGGTGAGGATGTCAGAGGTAGTTTCCTCATCATGGACCCCCAACATAGTTATGAAAAGCAAAAGGCAAACTATTTTGTTAATTATTTGGAAAGACAGATATGGAACTGATCTTATCGCTGTAAATGGCACTGTCAAAATCACAATGAAATTGTCTTGTCTTTCTATTTACTTTAAAAAAAAACTCAGAAATGTCATGGTTGAAAAGAAAGCACACCCCAGTGGCACAGAAGCTGTGAAACAAGTCTAAAAAGAGACCGCAGGAGAATAAAATGTTACCCAAATAAAGAGATGGGGAAGATGCCCATCAAAAATGTGATCATTTCCAAGAGTGTGAAGTTGGAATTTAGAAAACTACAGCTTTAAAATAAAATCTTTTTATCTATTTTGGTTGCTCTTAATCTCTGTTCCTGCCACTGTCTGGTTTTGATGCTTCATATAGTGTTTTATCTCCAGGGACTCCTGGTCTACTCTTGGCAAACAGGATTCAGAATCTTCCACTGTTTGTTCCTGTTCCCGTATTTTTTAAGAACTAGAGCTACTTATCTTTTTGCCAGCACAAAGGTTGTCTTGATGCTGAGTTTAATCTTAAAGCTTTGGTGTTTGGTGTTTGGTGTTTGGTGCAGTAAAGCAGTAGGAAACATGACTCTTGTTTAGCACTCATCAGGCAATGATGCAGTGAAGTCAACAGTCTAGAAACTTCAGTACAGGAATTTAAACTACAGCTCTGCTCTTTATCTACTACATTAGCAGCTCTTCCTACTGCAAATGATTTTCTGTAATGTCTGCCAAGAAAGTATTGATAATTAACTCTAACCAAATGCTAAGCACAGAATTCAGCTATTGTTAATAGTTGTGATATATGTTCAATTCATACCAGTTCATACTGTGTCTCCTTTGAGAGATGTTTTGGGACTTTTCAAAGTCTGCATGTCACTATCAGAGTAATTGGATGTTCTCATTCATCCTTTGAAGTGCAAACATCTTGCTCATTAGTTGTTTATCTTACTCCTAAGCAGACATATACTCAAGCTCTTGTTTCTTCATTTGCCCCTCTGCAACAATCAGGTATCATATTTTTGGCTTGTTTAGCATTGTCTTTGCCTATGCCTAGGAAGACAGTTAAATATTAGAACATTTTTTTAATACTGGTGTGCATCTGTTAGAAGATTTGCATGTTCACTAGCTAGAATTTGACTCTCCTCTTGCAAGTCTGACTTGACCTTCAGAAAATATTCTTTCTTTACCTAGATAAAATAATTTAAATTACTCTAATAAAAACAAGGTAACTTCAGTGTGTGAGATAGGAAGCCCCAATGAAAAACATCCCAAAACTCAATGTTTTGCTGAATCCCAGTAGAGACCCAGGAGCTCAAATTACCATTGGCAGAGGACGAATTTGAACCTAGGCCCCCTAGCTTGTTTTTCTAATTACTTGACTAGTATCATATGGAAGAGGGGCCATGATTTCATTTGAAGGGGTTGGCCTGGATCACTCATTTTAATCAACTCTATTGTTGCCTATGGGTGAATTCTTTTATTAGATTTTTCTAACTAGACAAATCAGACTGTTCTTTGCTTACTATATTGTTTTTATGTGTGCTTGAGTGTGTCCTGCTCTTTTGTGAACTAACTGTGATAGCTGAGGCAATGAGAACATACTCTCTTGTAGTGAGCATTTAAAATTCCAGCATTCAAACATCCCTGTCTCTCTTGTGTAACTCTTAGCCTTGCTTTCTTGCCAATAAAACTGCACAATTTTTTTTCTAGGAAACAATAACAATTAAAGTTTGGAGGTCTGGTAGAATCTAACTAGGTGAAACTCAAAGACCTAAAGTGACAGGTGAACAGACTAAAGACTCCTGTCTCTGGAGCAAATGAAAGATCATATGCAATGTGTCACACAGGCAGGATATTCTGAAAGGCTTTGTTCTCTGTCTTGGAACATAATAACAGGATATTCAGTAACAATAAAAAATAACAAGCACCACTACTACATGGCAAAATATCCATTTTCCAGGAAAGTACTGAGCCCAATAAAACTGATTTAAGAAGGGATAGATAAAACACTTGTGGGATATTCTGCGCTTTGTACTGAAGCAAGTCTCTGTTGGAACTGTCAGGGTCCTGAGGGCAGCAACAGGCTTGAAAGCGTAACCAAAGAGCCACTGCCTTGCCTTCTATAAAACTTGTATAGAAATATTAAACACCATAAGAGCTCACTCTTTTAAAATTATTTTTTTTGATGATGGGTTTAATCAGGAGCTCCTGATGGTTTGCTTGAAAACAACATTGAATATTTTATTTATTTAACTGCACTGTAGATTTAGGAAGACCTGAAATGTTGAAAGGATAGAATGGGACAAAAGCAGAAAAATGTAGGATGGTCCTTACTTAAAGGAAGAAAAAGAATTGAAAGCACAACAGACTTCTTATGAGGCAGGAGACTTAATGTAGACAGATTTGCACTCATGAAAAAAAACCCCCAACTTCTAGGAAAAACCTGCCCTGGGCCAGTATTTTCAATCACTGAATCTCCTAGTAAATCTTAATTTACTCTAGTCTTACTTGCTACAATGTCACAGAAAAATAATGAACACACCCCCCCACCCCCACATAGACTGATTATTGTTACACCTCATGCCTCGACCCATTTACATTCTTTCATCCAATTAGTTTTGTGTTTGTTTTTTTTTTAAAAATTGCTTTTATTTTTTTGTGAACATGAAGGTACTTAAATTACAAAAAATGAGATGTTCTCATCCTCTTTCAGAAAACTTCTCATGCGGAGTTTCTGGTGAAGCTGTAATTCCTAGATTTATTACTACACAATTGAAATCCATTTATAAAGTGCCATTACAGACTCTTTTATGAAATTTTCTATACTAGGCACAATTCACAATATACTTTGAATAGCTTCTGAATGTAAAATATTGTCAAAAATCTGAAGAGCATTTTCAACCCAGATTTTTAGAAAGAACACTGGAGAGTGATAAATTTGATTATGTCTTCTTTAATATATTTGGTACCTATTGTTTAAGTTTCATATGGGTTCTATATTTGCCCAGTGCTGTCATTGTATTAAATAAACAATCAACACCTGTGAAAGCTCTCAAAGTGGGTCTGTGCAACAATTTAATATAAAGTATTTCCTAAAATACATTAAAACTAAGCTTTTAATAAATCTTTTGAGTATAAAATAATCAAACTAACTTATCCATTTTAACATCAAGTTTTTTATCCCTTTGCATTACAAATTAATAGTATCTTTCATTCTAATTTATTGATTCTTTGATAACTGCTGTTTTTAAATTTGTTTGTCTAATTGTACTTTTAAAATACAGACAAAGGAGGAGATGAGATGATAATCTATTTTTCTCAAAGCTCCAACATGTCAAAATGTGACTTCAGGTAACAACTGAAATGAAGGACAAACTGAAGTAATTGTCAAAGGGCATTTTGCAAAATATTGGTTATAAACCACATTACTAAAATATTTCAATGACAAAAGCTTGAGCTATAGCTTTTTCCCATTAGTTAGCTATTGCTCAAAACATACTCAAATACAATTTTAATTTTTTAGCTTATTTTTAAGCTTACTGCACACATTAAAAATACCTGTGCAGAGGGTTACAAATTCACAAAACCACATTTCCCCCTCACTTCCTAAAGCAGAGATTCTAAATGGTGACTCGAAAATTACAATGATGTTGACATAATTATAAAAATTATTCTCTTTCATCTTAAACTAACTTGTTAGGAAAAGAATTTCAAAGTCCTAAATATGAATTACTTATAGTTTGTTATTTATAGCATCTCCACAATCAGAAATACTTCTACTGTTTTCTTCAACTTGAGGTCAGGAATTTGAAGGGGAAGATGTTGCTTCCTTATAAGCCACCAAATGTGGAAATTGGAACAGCTTCTCCATTGTAGACTGGGGCAGGCAGGGACATAAAAGCAGTCCTTTGGGAGCCTGAAGTTAGAGTCAGACTTGAGTTCAAAGTATGTTGGCCCATCTGATGTGAAGAGCGTGTTCAAAGTCAAGTCTTTGAGTTGTTGAAAAGGAATAAATTTTGCTATATACACTTCAAGGAGTACTGCTTCAACCCAGGAGTCTGGGCCGTTTTTGTATGAATGTAGGAGATAATGTCTAAATTTTTTCTCCATGCAAAAGTAGCCTGGCATTTAATTTATCTTACACAACAGTGTTGTTTTTCCTGTTGACAGGTCTATCCTTTCTAATTTGTGTATGTGTTTCAATAAAACAGGTTGCATGAAAGGCTTTTATTTTGCTTTTTTTTTTTTTTACATATGAGGTGCTACAGAAGAGAAACTATGGGATAATTTAAAAAACAAAGCAAAAGAAAACAATAAAACCACAATAAAGAAACATTTTTCACTGACACCATCAACACATCACTAGAAAATTTAATAACATAAAAATCTTAATTTTGCTATCTTTTTTTTCAAATCTACTGTGTTCAGAGAGTTTATTATTTTTATTTTTCCTGTCAAATATATTAATTTACAAATGTAAACAATTGTTTGTTCTTTAATGGACTGGCATCGTTGCATTTACTGGATTTTCATTTAAAATGTTAATGAATGGCACAACAGCTTCCATTCTTTTCTCCTAAGGATTCATTTTATATATTATCAGAATCTCAGGAATGAGAGAAGAGGGGAAGATTCATGCATAATTTGCTTTTCATTAGCAATATTCAAAACTTACCAAACTTATTTCTTGTAAACTATTAATTTGCATATTTTTTTATGCTCTGCTGTCCTAGATCTACGTAGAAACTATTCAAACATTTTAATTTTTCTTGCCTCTTAAGAAAGCACTGCCTACTTTCTTAGAGAACTAGCTGTTCCCTTGCTATTACTGTGGTGTTACCCCCTAAAATGGCAAAAAGCTGTTACTGGGAAATATCAGAGACAGCATGAACTATCACTTAGAGGATACTATACTAAGAATGTCATAAAAGTCAGGGTACAAATGCAATGATAGTCAAAGAATGTCATAATTCTTGTTAAAGGTTTTATCAAAGAAATCTGACAGTGAAAGAACAACCAAACTACAGGATCATGTTTCCTTCATATTACAAGGTATAGTAAAAGTCGGACGGGTAGCTCTTATTTTACACTGAATTGTATGAATTTAGACAATTTAAAATTGTAAGAAGATAGAAAAAAATTACAGAAATTCCTTCATGAACAGGATACCCATACATGTACCTGTGCGTACACTGACACATGCTCTCTGTGCCTCACGAACCTACCTACGAAAATTTCATGATGATCAGAAATATTTACTAGTGATTGAAACTTTTTCAAATTTCCCTTTCCAAATCAGATTAAGAGTCTAAAACTGAAGTAAAAAAAAAAAAAAAAAAAAAATCAGCATTTTGGTCAGGAGAAGGGAGTTATGGTTATAATGCAATGGATTGGCAAATTGCTCAGGAATTGGGAAAAGGAGCTGGAAAGCAAATTCATATGACTTCAAAAGTTGTCTCTGTTTCTATTTGAACTTGCTAGAAATTAGTTCACCAGGTAATTGAATGGCTGCAAAAAAAAACCTTGGACTTTTATTGGATTTTTTTCTCAGATTTGCAAGACAAAACTACAATGTCTAACTAAAGCAAACATCTAGATCATTTAGAAAAAAATCCCAAATTTACAGTAATTATCATGTAGAATGATGCAATTACAGAATGCACTGATCTTGACCTTTACATGTATTTTCATAAGCGTTCTATTTGCTTTCTTGCGACCAGTTTCATATATAAATCTTCCTTTCATTAAAGTTTCATATGAATTTATAATTTTTTACATTACAAAAACTAGGTGACAGAAAATGAAGAACACTAAGAAACCCAAAGTATTTGAAAAACTCTTGGAAGATAACAGAAAAGTAATAGTCAGGACAGCTCTGTCAGGAACACTTTTTGACAGAAAAATTTAATTTATTTTTAACATTTTAACTGGCCTTGTATGTCAAAGAGAAGTAAAGGATATCCAGTCTTGTCTTGAGTTCAACTTGGATATTCAGGTAATAAGTTCATAAGCCATTTAAGGAAAGAATGTCTTCAGAATGATTATGGTGCATGTACAGAGCTCCTTGGCAAACCAAATTGAAAGATTTACTGGAGGTTCAGAAAAACTGAAGGATTTATGGATTCATTCTTAGTCTGGTGATAGATGATTTCTTAAATAACGTGGCCAATAGAATATAGAGTTCAGAACTGAATTCAAATGATGTCAAAGTTTAGGACAGTTCATATGGGCTGAAATAGAAGGTTAGAAATCTACAATCTTATAAAAAAATTAAAAAGTCAGAGATAAGTGTTAAAGAAAACAAATAACAAACTCCCTTATTTCATTTAGGAGAGATACACAATATGAATGTGGGAATGTTAAACTGCACTCAGACCACAAAGTAAATGAACAAATATGTAGGAGTTCTGTAGAAAGGTTTCTGAGGGTTTCGAAGTGATCATAAGCTAAGTGTGAATCAAAACCACCTTAATGTTTAAAAAGTAGTACACCTCATATTTTATTGTATGAATAGCAGGATAGACTGCTATATATATAACATAATCCTTCTGCTGTATTCCACACCAGTAAAGTTTCTCCTGGATTAATATCACATTATTTAGTGACAAAGTTCAGAAAGATGGGGCCAGATATGGAGAGACTCTTGTGAAGGAGGAAGGGAAAACTGAATTTATCACTTTTTTAGTAAAGTTTTGCCAAGCAAATTGAAGTAGGGTTTTTTTCTTTTTTTCATTTTCTGTGATGTATGGAGCAAGAAAAAAATGGATGTAAATTGCAGCTAAGGTGTCAGGTTAGACACTAGAGAAATTTTTCTATCACTAAGGAGATAAGAAATGTAATAGATTGCCTGGGGAGGCTGTGGATTTCTCTGTCATTAAAGCCCTTTACAACAGATGGTGAGTATATGGCAGAAGTGATGTAGCAATGCCTAATTCTCTCTTGGGATGGAATAGATTAAATGACCCCTTAAGATTCTCTCAGCTTCCCCTGCCCTCTTTTTCTTTTCAGGTCTAAAATACTTTACAGTACATCAAAATTTCTTATCCACTTTGATTACTGAAACTATGTTCTGTATGGAGAGAAGGAAGTACAGTCTCTATGCTACTTGTCAGTATCCCCTTTCCATAAAGCATTCTTCTCTCCCTGAAGACAATAAATCAGGCATTTATTTTCCCCAAAGGTATTGAATAGACTAAGGGTTGTAGGTGTGACAACATTTCTCTGTCAAACAACTTTTGGCACACTGAGCCCATGGAAAGGAAGACCACACTATTTGACTTTGGAAAGCATGCCTTAAGTAAGCTTTTGAAAATCTATAGTGTTTCAGAAAGTGTGTCAGTACTATACTCCAGCATAAAGTGTTTGTAGATACTGGAATTACTTGAGCTGACCCTTCAAGGTGAGTGTTGGTCTACCTTTTTTCCCAGGAGTTCTCTGTCATATTCTTACTAAGTCAAACAAAGCAGAAGAGAACAAGTCTCCAAACATCAGAGCAATGCCCAGTTAAATAGGAATTCAGCAAATGTATTCAGATTGAAAAATGAATTTGGAAGTAAAGATAAGCTTTGGAGACAGAAAAGTATATTTTGCTTTAATAGACCCTGACTGAACATTTTAATCATCTTATATTTCATCTTTTATGTTTGATGAACTATATTCAGATTTTTCATGTTAATATACCCCTTTCCTGGTACTTAAAATCTCCAAAGGAAATCTTGGGTTGATATGTCATTTTTCAAGGGAAACTATGTAAAACATGAAGCTTGTCAAATATCTTTTATTTTTTTATTGTCATAGGGTAGAGAAATTTCAAATTGCAGTGTATTGATGTCCCAGTACTTTACTGTTCACTGTTTTGGTAGGCAGAGACAAAAATAAATTGGGAGGTAAAAAACAAAATAGGAAAAGGAATTTTCTAGGTAATGTTCATTGTAGCTACTGGTAAGCAAACACAAGAATTGGACTAAGCTTTCTCATGATTGGAAAGTCTCATGAGATTATGTGTATTTCTTAGTATTACAGCCATTTTCTTTTTGAAGTTTTACTTTTCATAAATAGTTAATATGTCACTCAAAATTATTCAAATTATATATAAGAAGTTTTTCTCTTCTTTTTTTTTCTCTATATAGCTCATAGTTTTTCTTCTTTTACTACCAATAAAGCATTTTACTACTGGTTTAGTATTTATGAATTCTAAATTTTCTTAAAGTAATCAATAGAAACACAAAATATGCTATTTAGTTTTCAGGATAAAGAATATTATATATGATTATCTCTACATAATCAGAAGCCCACTATGTAATTCCACTGGGAAAAAAAATGCTACTTGTTTTAAATAGAAAGGAAAAGATTTTCTCTGGAGTTTTTTTGTTGTATAAGGGCAAATGTATCCATTCTCTTACAATAGACACTTTTTAATACTGTTTTATGTGTAAATTTCAATTTAATATTCTACGTACAATCACAGATGCAATAATGCTATATGGATCATGATTAACAAGTCATGTAAAAGCACAACTGAGACATCTTCTGCTGTCCTGCATTCCCCTTCATTGGCTTCTTTCTGTCCAGAAATTCACCGAGTGTATAGGCATTTCCTATAACACTTAGAATAATATGTTTCTAAAATACTATTACTTATTTTATTTAAAGTTAAAATCTTACCAGAGTGTGGGAAGATCACTGGGGGCAAAAAGATAATGGTACAGAAGTTACAGGGAAAAATACTCCTGGATAGAGCATACCCAACCTCCCACACACAATACAAAGGGGGACTAAACAGAGGGTAGAGATGAGCAGAGACACAGTGGCCAGGCTCTGTGAAAACCCTTGCAGAGGAGAGTACTCGGTACCTTCTAAGGCATACAACAGTTGAAAACCAAGGGAGATAAAGGAAGATGTCCTGCTGCTGGATCAACAAACATGACAAAATCACTCTCCTTGGACTGACACATATCCCCATCCCAAGGTTATCTCAGGTAATATCCTGAGATACCTGCCCACTGGTACGATCACCCCTCACTGAGTAAGATGTAGGATTAGAGTCACTCAAGCTCCACCTAAACGTAAATAACATAAAAGTAAGTTAAGAATTGGGAGAAGTGAGGCAAGACTCCAGTGTAACTTCTGGGATCAGTTGATGGGCTGAACCTGTCTTCTCAGATCATCGATAGGGACATCTACTGGGTAAGAACTGTGTTCTCTGAGAGCTGAATGATTATCTCAAACTAGCTTTTTTGGGGTTTAGAGCTTGTTAGCTTATTGCTTTGAATTAGTATATTACTTTGAATATATTTTTGCAGTCAGATACTATTACCAGCAATTCTCAAACCATAACCTGTCACAATTTTATTAACAAAGAGTGTTATTCTGTAAAATGTTTATGTAAGTCCTTCAAGAGTGCTGTCAGTGGCCAGCAGTGGGTAAAGGTGTGGAGACCCGGGACAGGCTCTCTGTCATGCAGCTGTCGTGTGCCCCTGAACAAGTCAGTCGAACCGCCCTCCAATCCAGTGAACCGCTCAGTGAAGGGTCCCCATAACAGGACACTGACAGACTGGTTGAGCACAACGGTCCCAGCTTTCCTTGGGCACTGACAGACTAATCAAACACAAAGGGTTTGAGTAAATCTCTCCTTTTCACGTGTCACAGAGCCTAACAGAATAAAATATCATGTAATTAAGAAGCAGAAAATGCAAATGGCAGAGGATTTGTGTTTACATTTTTGTTGTTATAAAAAGGAAGTATAATCTTTCTCCATAACATTAAAAATTGTAGTGTCAAATACTGGCATCTAATTGCCACTGTTAAAGAGATAAGTCTGAAGAATATCATACTTATGCTATTAAACATGTTGTATTTGCATCAAACAAACTTACTTATGCAAGTCCCATCACAAGAGTAAGAAAACAAGCAATCTACAATGGTAACAAATAATAAGTAAGAATTTCTATTTATAGATAGGGCATTAATCAAGTGACTATCATCCAAATGAAATACATATCTATGGCTATAAACACTGAGGGCAGAACAGAGTGTGGAAGAGATTAGAAATTGAGGTATGGCAAATTATATTGGATTTGCCAATCCACTTCTTGGTAGACAATGAAAGATGCCATTTATTGTGTCAGGTGTTAGATACAGGTTTCTGCCATGGGAGTTTTCCCAGCCCTTCCTGAAATATATGCAGGGGATGGAAATGTGGGGCTTTGCTGTGGCCTTACCTGTTCTTCCTGTGACTTCTATATTGGCCTTTTAGGGTCTCTGGCAGGAATTTTTAGTCCTTATGACCTTGGGAAATTGTTCTCACAAATTTATTTTAAGTTTTAATCACCCTTGTTTTAACATCAGCTGCCAGAAAATGTAGTTGCTTTCCTAGAATTTAGAATGACACTTGTACAAGTATTTATCCTTATCTACCTTAAGCTTGTTTGCACTTTCATTGTATCTGTACTACAGTGCAGCTACAATTTCATTGTAGCTACACTGAAATTATCAGTCCAAATACTCTTAAAATACACAGAAGACTACAAATTTCCAAGGTTCCAATTACAGTGGTGAAATCTTGACAATAAAGCTTTCTTCAGTTCATGCAAGCACTTTCTATTGGTCCTGACAAGCCTGTGTGAAATGTACCCTGAGAAATATCAGACTGCTGAATTTCCCAGGTTTGATCTTTTATAATCACAAATACAGCACAGAGACAAACCTGCCTAACTCTTCACTGCAACGTACCTTATCCACAACGTTAGGTTAAATTAACCATACTTGTAACTAAATCATTTTCCAAAAGGTTTAGTACTACAGTGAGGCCACAGTGAACTAGTGTTATGTTACGTTTGTCTCCAATCTTTTCTGTTGTAACCTAGACAAATGAATATCCCTGGATAGCCTAGAGGAAGTTTTATATTATAGTACCAAGAAGGAAGAAGATGACCTTCTGGTTTTCTGAGAAGGGGTAATTTTTCCAGTGGCAAGTCTCACTCAGTAAAGGAATTTTCAGAAGTTTACAGGACTTTTTGAGTGTGCCTACTTTCACAGAATCATGGAATGATAGAATGGTTTGGGTTGGAAGGGACCTTAAAGATAGTTCCAATTACTCTGTTACGGATAGGGACACCTTCCACTAGGGTAGGTTGCTCCAAGTCCCATGCAGCTGGCCTTGAAGACTTCTGGGAATGGGGCATCCACAACTTCTCTGGGCAGCCTGTTCCAGTGTCTCACCACCCTCACAGTAACCTAAATCTACACTCTTTCCTTTTAAAGCTGCTACCCCTAGTTCAATCGCTAAATTATTCAAATCAACGTGTAACAAGTAATGAAAAATTTGAGCTAATTGCTTTGCATCAGATCCTCAGCTGATTTAGAGTCATTAAGCCATTTAGGTAAATAGGACTATGACAATTTGCATAAGGTAAAACGTTTGCACTCTGATGAAAAAAACCTTATGTATGTCAGGTAAAAAAAGAGCTTACAGATGATGATTCCGGATACTTGTGTATTGCTTGCATGCAGCTACTGCAGTAAACAAGCTTAGCTGCTATGTATGAAGACGGTGTTGCACTCTGTTGAAGGCAGTCTGCATAATATCCTGCCCCATGATGAGCACTGGTATTTGGGAGACCAGTTCAAAAGACAGGATCCTTGAACAAAGAGGACACTAGTTTTCTTCTCTAAGTTACTACATTACACTTTCCTGTGTTTATCTGATTTCAGTGGAGGCCCATGACAGCACAACACTATTAGTCATATTCTGGTTGCATATACCTTTGTATATTTTATTTAACTAACATACTCTATTTAATATACTAAAAAAGAGAGGAAAGAACAGAACATCTGTGCTTTTGCCTTATTTTCCCAAGAAACTGAAGGAGGAGAGGAATGAGCTGCAGAGCTGCTATAACAGAGCAGAACAGATCCTCAGCTTGGAGAAGACAGAACAGGTCTTGGAGTATGAGTTTTTCTTTTAGGTAGAGAAGGAGGAGTATATGCATTGAGAGAAAACTAAACTGAAAATGGAGTATTTTAACAATCTTCATCTGGAACGATCTGAGCCTCAGTGTATGCTAATTAATGCTTAGTCAGCAATAGTATGGGAGCATTTTGGCAAACTTAGAACATGAAACTGGAAAAATAATGTAAATATCTTTCCTCATAGATGGTGCAGACAGCTATATGTATAAAGATATATACGCATCAATATTTATAAGTGTATGTACATACTTGGAATTTTGGAGTTGTTTCTGTTGAATGTTTGCAAACAGCCAGATTCAGCATATTCAACAGCTGCTAAATTGCCTGTAGAATAGACACAGATACAGGCAATTTGAAAAAAATGAGATCGGATTTTTTTTCTGTACAAAACATTATTGTGATTATTTAATAAAATTAGACTTTTTCAGTACAAAGTACCTATGTTCTTTGAACATGGGTTTGCTAATTATGGATGTAAAAGTCTAACCTTTTCATGATCTAACCCCAGCCAGCAGCTAAGCCCCATGCAACCACTTCACTTTCCCTCAGTGGGACAGGGGAGAGAATCAGAAGGGCAAAAGTGAGAAAATTCTTGGGCTGAGATAAAGACAGTTTAATATGGAAAGCAAGAGCAGCTCATGCAAGAAAAGCAAAACACGAAATTCATTCACTACTTCCCATGGGCAGGCACGTGTTCAACCATCCTCTGGAGAGCAGGGCTTCAACACACATAACTGTGACTTGGGAAGACAAAGGCCATAGCTCTGAACTTCCTTCCCTTCCTCCTTCTTCCTCCATGCTGAGTATGATGCCATACAGTATGGCATATCCCCTTGGTCAGTTGGGATCAGCTGTCTTGGCTGTGTTCCCTCCCAGCTCCCTGTGAACCCTCAGCCTCCTCACTGGTGATGTGGAGTGAGGAGCAGAAAAGGCCTTGAGGCTGCGTCAGCACCACTCAGCAACGACAAAAACATCCTTGCGTTACCAACACTGGTTTCATCACAAACTCGAAATGTAGCCCCATATTAGCTACTATGAATAAAAATGACTATACTCCAGTCAAAACCAGCATAAACCCTGTGAATAATTTGTTTGGAAACTAATAGTATAGAAGCGCTTGTGGTATGTGAAATACAACTTAGATAGTATGCATTCTGTTAGATAATATTCTTACAATGTTTTGAAATGGGAACCTCTTGATTTCATATGCTGAAGTTTAACACAAATTTAACCAATGATAGCATAAATCTTTCCTGTTTCATTACTCTGAACCTCTACATTTCAATATTGGGCTGTCATATTCTGCCTCCTGAATTTAAAACTGAAATATTTCAACAGAGATAGAAACTAAGAAAATTATCCACATTACTCTCCGGCTGATAGCTTTGCCACTCTGAAACAGCTGAATTCTCAGTGTGCCAGTTGTCACTCCACAGCAGAGGCATTTATTTCTGTGCTAAGGCTGTAGCACATTTTAATGATTCTGAAATACAAGAAGACATGCAAAACTAATTTTGCATTCCATGTCCTTAAGCAAGCCTATTATCCATGTTGTGAAAACAGCAAGTTAGCATTTTTGTTGTAATTATTTGAGCTGATTATGTATTATGTTTCTACTCAGAGGCATTTTCTTCCAAAGCAGTTTATGCAACTACTATCTGAGAAAGAGCAAAGCAGCACTCCCGAGGAATCTGCCTTAAGATAGCCTTCTGCAAGTTTCCCTTGACAAAGTTGACATGCTTTTCATTGAAAAAAACCGCAACGTACCTATTGTATGTCTCAGATAAGAGTGATTTGGGACTGTCTCTGAAACAATGCATGTTCAACACTAAATTAATTTTTATAATAATTCTTAAAGTATGTATGTTTATGCTGAGCACGACTATGATGCTGGTGTAATCCAGAGATTTAAAAGGTAATGTTTTAATTAACCAGTAGGTTCTCTACAGTAAGGACCACTGCTTCAGTAATCCACATTTCCAAACAAATGCATTTTGATGAAATAAAAAAGAAACCCATGAGTGTCACTTTCATAAATAAATGTTTCTACAACTGTTAGGAAGAGGTGAAGACTATTGCAAAGTTCCTATACACTTTTTCATTTAGGTAAGTTGTAAGACTTTTATCCTACTTTTTCTTCATATTGGCCTAAGTGCAGAAAAGTGCAGAGAGTTCAGCAGTGGAGCTGAAAAATACTGGAAAAATGCAACTGCTGCACTGCTGAGTGAAATGTGCTGCAATCCCAATATATGAGATCATTGTAGAAAATGCTTCTTATTTGGGCCTGGAGCACAGGGGTGAATCTGATTTCCTTTCTCCTCCAAGGATGAGGAGGGGTTGCTCACTCTGCAGGAAGAAAAAGCCCCCGTCATTGTCATTAGAGAAGGGCAAGAGGAGAACTTGGCCAGGTAGGTCCACACAAGGAACCGCCCCAACTCTGTAGCTGGCAGAGCAGAACGGGACAATCTGGTGGTTGCTGCAGAGCCCAGGCACCTGCAGGGTGTTACAAGCCACCTCATTCAAACGATGAATGGAGGAAGAAGTGACTGCTAAATTGCTAGAATGGCAGATCCACAGGGATAGGTATAACTGAGGGTGAAAAGCAGCAGTTTGGAGCACTAGCAGCAGATGCTGCCATATAAGGGCTAACTTAATGTGAGAGAAACCTGTGGGATACACCAATATTGGGAACAAGGGCTCCCAACTCACAAAGATGAGATCACAAAGAACAGCAGGATGTGCTTACTGAGAGAAAGAGTAGTAGAAATCACACATGGCCTCAGCTTTGACCCATATGCAGACTCAATTGGTTAATAATCATGAAGGAAATCACGGAGAAAAGCACCAATGCTTAGGAGCTGGTCTTTAAAGTGCCCAGCCTGTGGACTGACAGTAGAGGAGCTCTCTCAAGTGATCTGTCCAATGAGCGAAGCCTTACCAGACAACAAAGGGCAACCAATGTACAATGCAATCCAACAAAGCACAAAAAAAATTCAAAGGACACTACAATGCAATCCAAAAAAAAAAGGAAATAAAGATTTCCAAAAAGATGACCTGATCAAGGAAACATTTTAGAGGTGGATCATGAGGTATTCAAGAGGAATGTAAAGTGACATGAATACTTGACTGACAAATTAGCATCCCACACCTAGCAGTTCAGTGAACAGAGTGAGAGGTAATGGAAAGCAGACAAAGCTGCCAAAAAAAGGGGGAGGTGAACTCTCCATTAAAGCAATATTAGCACCAATAGCTTAGTGACTCCCTGTAAGAATGGTGTCCCATCTCCACCAGTGAGGAGGAGAAGAACACCCACAAATTGATAGTTTGGGTACGGTTGCCCAGCACAGTTGATTCTAAACATGAAGCTCTCATAGAAAACAGTGCCCAATGCATCCTATTGCTCTTAAATCAAATGGGAAGGGTGCCTGTTGTCAGCACTAGAATGAACAGGTGTATGACAGTCATGCATGAACAAATTAGTCTTGATAATAACCAGTGGAAATACATGTGCATTGTGGCAGACTCAGAAATCCCAAGAATTTTAGGATTAGGATGCCTGAGGGGTGGATATCCCAAAGAATCATGGGCATATGAGCAGGCTTTTCACATTGCTGCTGGAGAGGAGTGCCTTGTCTTGCCTGTCTCTCAGGACTGCCTGTAGAGTCAGGAAGTGGTAGGTCTTCAGAAGATCCCTCAACAACATGTATTGATGACAACAAATACTGCTCAACTCATTTGAGATGCTGGAATTCCCATTTGAATGCAGAAGAATTGTCTTAAGGAGTAAGGGGCCAGCAGTCGTTGCATTGTGGTAGTAGAAAAAAGTGGAAAAAAACAGATAGAAACATCCATGAAAAAGAAGTACAGCCACTCACAAAATACAACCAGTTCTTTTTGTTTGTCAAGTGAACAGATACATTACAAACAACCAGGGCTCAGGAGATATATATAGGGCTGCAATCTTAATAAATACATCATTAGCTTCAGTAATCTGGCTCTCCAAAGAAGGCACATATATTCAGTTTACAATAATAACTCTGTTGTCTGGGCCTCAGGGATGAAGTGTAGAATAATGAATGTAAAGATTTGGAAAGCAATTCATGGAGCTAATCAGGATTAACTAGCCTGATTGTTTCCACATTGTCAACCCATTTTCAAACCACAACAAGGATATTGAAGAAAACTATAACAAAAATTACTCAAAATTGGTATCAAAAGTGGTGAATATACAATAGGTGAATATACAATAGGTGAATATACAATAAAAGAGTCTTCGAAATCCGTTAGGGAAAATATTGACTATTACAGCTAGATATCAGTAAAGGAGTCAAAATATGCATAAGCAATTTCTTCTTTAGCTGGGGATATACATATGTACAACAGTTTGCCTTGAAAATAATTACAAAGGTATTTTTTCTCCTCTGATACAGTTTTTGTATGTGATAGCCTCTCCTGATAGACTACTTTAAAATAAATTGTGTTAGCTAGGTCCTTCTCTTATTAGATAGCATAGAGGAAAAAAGGTAATGGAGACCAATTAATAATGAAAAGCCCTATTTGATTATAAAACATGATCAGAAAATAACATATTCTGGTCTGTTATCAATCTCTGAATGATATGGTGTAATAGTCTTCAATTTTTTTCTTAAATTACTTATTGGTAAAAAAAATTGCACAAAATGGGGTTTTATTGCATTATTTCAAAATTATTTGTATAGAAAACTATTGTTGTCTAAGATAAGAAAGAAGTGAAATCTTTAAAAGTGAATAGTATATTAAATGTCCAACAATGTTTTTAAGGAATTGAACTTTTGTTCATAGTGTAAACAAATGCAACTGTGTTTGATCATTCCAATTTAAAAAAGTATTCACTTTTCAATTTTCTTAAAAATCTTTTTATTAGAAGTCCCAAGTACAATTTTGAAAACACATCTTAAACATCCGCATATATAAAGTAAAATGCTTTTCAGCATACGATCGCATTACTTCAATCAATATATGCTGTATAATCATGTAATCAGATAAGATTTTCGAAGATGACTAGTGATTCAGATGTTGTTATTATTTGGACTCTTAGTTGATTTCTTTTTTAAGAGGACTTACCTTCAAAGTGTATTTGATCATTACTTTCTGAAAATGGGCCTGTTTCATGTTTCTGCTTAATTTGGACATGGCTTGGGATACATAAAAGCTACACATTGCTTTTGAGTTCTTGAACATTGACATAGATTAAAGTTACCAAATGATGAAAGGAGGAAGAGAGAGAGAGATGGTGATAAGAATGCAGAATGAAATAAAATATTATTCTTTAAAATAATTTTATATGACAAGGAAGATTTATTCAGATCTACTGTTGAAAAAGATCCAATGATATGAATGAGTGAATTTTAAAATAAATTTTAAAATAAATTTAAAAAATTGTGTATTCTTCTTTGACCAAGAGACAATAGGGAAACAAAGAGAACATAGGTAATAATGTGTATTATATGATTCATTTCAGCAAATAATGTAACCCCTTACTGGATACCCCACAAACAGTAATGAACTACAAGGTACATGATATGGAAAAGGCAGTCTGTGCTGTGAAGAACCAAAGAGGATTAGGATTCCATGACAGAACTGAAGCCTATGGAAATATATGTGAGAGACTGAATTGTATGCTGCATATAGGTTCATTATTGCAGACATGACACGAAAATGAGGACAAGTGAACAAAGACGGGAAATCTGTAAACCAGGAGCACACATATTATTTTACAATAATTAAAAGGTGACATTGAATTTCCTCTAAACACAATAAAGGAAACCAGAAATGTACAGCTCATGTTCTCAAGGCATCTCTTTAGGCAAGGATGTATGTTTTTGTCAAAACGCATCTTGAAAAAAAGCTTTAGAAGCCAATTAATGGTTGTTCTCAAAAATGAAAAGGAGTACCAAAACAAACTGAGAACATTTCTCTAAGGTAACATCCTTAGCTTTTCAGATGGCTAGCTGCTGTGCTATTCTGTAATTAATTGTGCATCGTATGTCATCTTGAGAGAAGAGTGTGAGTAGAAGCAACATTTTTGTCTAAAGCTACAGATTCTGTATTTCTAACACAGTATTCTATATTTGAATATTAGCAATAAGAGTAACTTCTAAAATCATTGTGATGCTTTTCCTTACTCCAAAACTACAAAATGTCAGGGAGAAAAAAAGCAATTCATAAAAAGCAGAAACTGAAATTTTTTGTCTCAGTATCTAGGTTTCTGGTTGAATGAGCAGTTTTTAAAACATTCTAACTTTAATTTTAACAACATAAAATAAGAAAATTGTATTTGTACGTTCAACTAAAAATTGTACATTAGTTTCACCTCCAAATTGTTTTTGAGCTAGCACAGTGAAAGAATGAGCATCATAAGGCCAATTGATTTAGAACTTTCTGCCCAATGCCAGAAAGGTTTCAAATTTCTACTTAGAGCAATCTGCCTTTCTGTTTCCCTCTACCTTGGACAGTGGGTCAGGAGATAGCTTGTTTTCATTCGTGCTTTCACATTGTTTTAATTTGGATGGTCAAAAAGGTTCCCAAATTAGTAACTATTTTCCTAATTATTTATGAAAACATATTCTGACTACAGAGGATCTGATACCGACTTGGAGCATTTTAAGTAATCACATTTAGCTTTATTTTTCCCTTTATTGCCAAAAATATTCAGATCCCAAAATCATCCTTCTCATTTATGTGTGATTGTCACTTTTCTTTTTGAGATGGAAAAGTGAAAAATTCTCCACAATTTACTTTTGCCTGGCTTTTTTATCTTTCTATTGAAGAGTTTCCTATAGCATTTATGCTGCCTCTTTCCTGCATCTTCGAAGATGTAATGCGTATTTTTTTTCAAAATTAAAGCAGTTAGGCAAAAAGACCTTTCAAAACCCTTCTCACACCAGAAGTACCAGCATTTATTTTCAGAGATAAAGTCATTCCAGTAAGAATAGAACATTTAATGATATAAGGTTTATTGATAAAAGAATAAAAGTTTAGAAGAAACCTAATTAGTGCCATTGTCATTAGACTGTAGTCAATCTGTGCAATGTCAAATCCTGTAGTAACTGCCTTGGAATCTTAAGAAATATCTGCATTGGAAAAAGAATTGGGATCAGATCTTAAAAAATATTGGGAGTTTTTTGGGTTTTGTTTGGTTATTAGCTGGTTTTACCACACCTCAATGAGATTATTAAACATTAAGTTCAGGACACAAAAAAACCCCTGTTTGACTTCCTCTATTCATATGGAATATTTTAGGTATTCTTCATTTATTTCCTAGTGAACAAGTAGTTCTTCTATAAGAAAGGACCTAAATAAAATTCCTGGAGTAAAATGTTCAGAACCGGTGTCTGGCAGCATATAATTTGCAAGTCACTGTATATTTTTCTCCAGGGCAAGCTCAATATTATTTGTAAAGCTTATGAAAACATATTAGTAATCAAATGCGCTTTGACTAATAGGGAAAATATTCATCAAATCAAACCAAAAAACTTCTTATAATAGCCAGAAAGCTATAAAATGCTCATTATTTTTGGTTGTTTTTTTTTTTAACTTAAATATAACAATTTCTGGATATAGCAAATTAACAGATCAAAGGAAAGCCTCTCTAAGTAGATAAAAATAAGTAAGAAAGTTGAACAAAGAAATAGCTATTTTGTGGAGACATATCTGAGCAGAAGCAAAAAGGACAGAGAGAATAAAGACCCCAAATACACGAAAGAAAGAAGTAGATATGGTAATATGTCCACTCAAGTTTGTTTGCCTTAGCTACAACAGAATAAAGAAACAACTGAAATAAATTATTGACTTAATTATTTTGAGCATTTAGCCCTCTACAAGAAGAACGTAAAGTCTGGTGACTCAGGCTTTTCCATGTCATTTTATGTTTTTTTTTCTGATGTCTTTTATGTTGCCAGGTGAACTCCTCAAGCTGGCTTTTTTTTTTTTTTTGATGCTTAAATAACTTTAAAATGAAAGCCCGTGTTTACTGCAAGCCTCCATTTTTAGAAGTTACTTTATTCTTTCTTGAAAAAATAGCTGATACTTTGTTTGTTTCATTACTTTCGGTAATGTGAAAATTTTAATTAGTACAGTATTGCAGCAATCAAGGGGAGTACTAAAACACCACAGACAGATAGAAGCTAGTAAGGTTTTATGTCACTTAATTTGTAAGACAGCCCAACAACTCACTGCTTTGCTAAGCAGAGAAAATGTAGCTTGCTTTTATTTGAAAGCACTCTCCTAATTGGAAGGAACAGGAATTGATCAATAACAAATACAGCTCATTTCTGTGTACCACAGTATTTACATACAGACTACTTTACAATTCAGCTCAATTTCTTGCAGGTTTTTTTGTACTAATAAACAAAAATACGGTACATGAAAACATTAATAGAGTTGGATTGGCTGGTAAAGGAGAAATTTCTGAGCTCAGAATTCAGTTTTTGTTATCTAATCCCATTTTTGCCTTAAACAGTGGATGCAGTAAATTATGTGATGTAATCATATAGCAAGAACAAATAATGAGTGTTGAGTTGCTAATCATAGAGTAGCAAAACTGATGTACAGCTAAAGAGATGACAGAACTTCTCCTTTTGTCAGATAAACTTTAGTTATTCTGCCACTCAAGAAGATAATATTAGATATACAGAACCATTTTAAAGTTTCTCCTTTTGAAGATGTGGTCATTTATGAACAAAAAAAAAGAAAGAAATTACACATACTTTATTGCACTGTGCAGGTTCTTTCCTGTGCATTGGACTTGCACTTAGTGCACTTGCCTATTCTGGAGAATTTATGCTTTATTATTTTCAACTTGTTTCCAATATGTAGTTCTCAAGAGAATGAGAATGCTTCCTTTTTCCTATAATCTATTTTCAC
Source organism: Cephalopterus ornatus (assembly GCA_013396775.1). Lineage (NCBI taxonomy): Eukaryota > Metazoa > Chordata > Aves > Passeriformes > Cotingidae > Cephalopterus > Cephalopterus ornatus. The sequence goes on along the minus strand of VZRE01006225.1, from coordinate 25,425 downwards.
ATAATTGCAATGAAATTATTTTTCATCCCTGCAGCAACAACAGCTGTTTTGTGATCATTCAAACCTATGCATCTTTGAAGAATATAACCATAGCTGAGAAATTTCCTCTGGCAAGATTCAGAGCAGAGATATTGTTTTTCCCTTGGTATTTGTGTTAGTGTGCATATGTTTATCTGCATTGAAATAAGTCAGGAATAGTCATCATATCGTTAATCTGAAAAAGTTCTTTATATTTTTTTAATTATGGACATTTCTTACCAATAGGCTAACTAGATAAATAATGCATGATTAACAGTTCAAACAATTATGGAATAAGACCCTTTCTGAAAACTTTTAGTGTCTCTTTTAGTCAAAAGCAAAGAACAGTTTCACTGACATAATTTTCCATTTCTTGCTTTTCTTCTGAGGAGAGGAAGTTTTGTAAAGCTGTGTGGTTGCATTTTCATTTTTTGGCACTTGATAAGTTAGAGAAAATTCTGTAAAATTAAAGAAGAGACAAACACATTATAAGGAAAATGATTGGTTTAAAAAATTAATTATCAGGAAAAGAAATGTAAATGAATATCATAGATAAATACTTATCCATAGATATTTTTCACTGAAAGTAGATATAAATGTAAAAATCAAAACAAACCAAAATGGAAGTCATTTTAGTTTGGCTAAAACTTGTCGTGTGGTTAGCACAGTTACAGATCCTTACATTAGAGCAGAAATTTTATGGTGATAGTACTACCAAACTCTTAATTTCTTTTGAAGAAAATACATCTGCTCATAAGTTTTCAAGACTTTTACATAAGGGTTTACTTTAATGGAAAATGAAACTTTCTGAGCTTTATAAAACCAGAAATGTTTCAGGCAACTCTTTCTTGATAATCAAAGAAACCAAGTGCACTGTGGACATGAAATGATAGATTTAAGTAGTGCAATATGTTATATGGCCACAAATCAAATCTCTTGTAGATACGGTTACAAAAGACTCAAAATGAAAAAGGAATGTTGAAGGTTATTATCTGCAGCCAAATTCCCAGCATTAAGAAATAGTAGAACAGTGCTTAAAAGGTCAAACCTTGTCCCCAAAATTCTTGGGCTGTATTTTAGGGAAGATAAAGTCTTGATTTGAAGAACTCATTTATGACTCATCTGACATTATTCCGGAAAGACAGTCTTCAGAAATCAAAGAGAATACATTCTTAGAACTAGAAGTTACACTGGAAAAATGACAAAGTCATGCACAGAAAAAATGGTGGGTAATAAATAAATCATTTATATGTTTCTATAAAGATTTCCAGGGGCTTTAGGAACACATTCAGAAATCAGTAACAATTTGGTTAAGAGCTTGTAGTTAATGCTTGGTTACCCTACCAGTATCTGCGTACTGAAGTCTTTTATACTTTTTGTATCAACTTATTTAAATTCTCATACAGGTTGTCCCAAGAGGTATGTCTTTAAATATTCGCATCTGTGGCCTTTGTTCTAGTTTCATTGCAATACAGCATCTTCCAAATTTCCTTTGTTATATTTTCCTTCTCCAAGTTTCTTCTTAGCCCACTTCTAAACGAAGTTGTGTTTGGTGAATTTTCCTTCAGAATTACACAGAAACTGAACTAAGATGAAGATATCTCTTGTAATGGCATTAAAATGCATAACACATATCTCATAATTTTTTTTCATATATATTCATATATATTTTTTGATAAAAACCTTTTTTTTTTGTCCAGTAGATTCAATGACACATCACCTTCTGAACCTCTTCTGCATATAAGGACTGCTGTTTGATATTATTACAACACTCAGTGTTTGGGGGGTGTAACTGCTTCCCACTCCTGCATTTTTCAGACCATCAGTTTCAGACCCTGGTATGTTGACAACCTGTCATATGGTGATAACCCCTGTAGGGCACAGACAACACTGTTACCAGTCAGTGATAATGATGCATTTAATCTCAGCCAGGCTTCTTGTTGGCCCAGAACAATTCAGCCGCAAAATGAGATTTACACGTCAGTTCTACTAGGCCATAGCATTGAATATTTCTTTACTAATTTGTGGATAACACCGCTGTAAAGAACATATTAGAACTACACCATGTCTTCTCTTGTGATTTGATGCTAATTGGAATTCTTGATCATCAGAAGCACACTCTGCCACAGATATTGACATGAGAAACCTGTGTAAACTTAGGTGTAAGTCTCCTATCACTTTTTCTTGCCATTGCAAGTCAGCACCTGAAAGATCAGAGGTTATTTTATTAGCTTATGTATAAGTTGATTTTCTCAAGGAAACTAACCATTCAGATTCTCTGAGTAAATAACTGGACATAAAAATGAAAGTTATGCATATGTACATCAGGATTTTATGCAGTTCTGAAGCAAATAAGTTTGGTAGTTTGGTAGCTGGCCAAGCTTAAAAAAAAGCTTAAGAATATGTTGGATAGTTAATTTTAAAGGAAAGAAGTATAGATTTATTTCATAATGTATTCAAGACAAGGCAAGAAGTACAAAAGTTGGTCTCCTTTATTATTGGAAACAATAATCTTAATCACTTCATTACTTTCAGATTTCGAAACTGGCTTCTCACTGTGTCATAAATTACTTATGAATACTAACTCAAGAAGAAAGAGTGCTAGTAAGAATTATATACTGACATTTTTGAAGTTTTATGATATTATCAACCAGGTAAAACATGACAAAGGGCTTGTGTAAGCCAGTAAAGAAGTAAATACAACTTTTAAGGCTGCGTACTTGAGACATAAAATGCTAGAATTATATATCACATGGTAGGCAGCAAGGGGTTATGTCAGGAATTCTGAAAAAATGAATATGTAGAAGTGTAGTCACAGATACGGTCAGCTTTCTAGGTATGCAGTAAATTCTAGTATTAGTATTGAAAAACTATTATGCAAGAAATTATCTTTTTTAAAAAAAAAAAGTTTTCATATGTCCACGAATTTGGGATGCTAATGTACGTTAACTAAAATATTTCCTGCCGTGACATATCTTGTCTTCCACAGCAAATCCAAAATATTTGGTAGAAGTATTTTTAAAGATTTTCTTTGACCTTTTCAAAGAGGTTGTTTCAATATCAGTGGCCAAAATGTCATCCTACAATTGGGAAGAACTAAATGAAGAAGAAAATTCTGTAAGGAAAACCTTACATAGAAATACCCCATGTCATCACAGCCATAGGTATTGGGTTTTTTTCCATGTGTATTCCTCCTTTTAGATACTTCTACATTTAGCACATTTGTATAAATAGTTATATATATATGTAGTGTTTTCGCTGACTTGTACAAGGCTACTCAAGTTAAGCATGGTTATCTGTTTACACAGTAGGGTACCTCTTGCTGTGAAGTTCTAAAAGTCATACTGTACCATATATTTTTTCTGAAATAAAAATTAAAAGGAAGACTGACTCATTAGATCCAGGATCACTTTCCAGCAAAGTATTTGGGTGACTGTGACTATGATATGTTAGCAAGTAAAGGCAGATCTATATATTGAAACACAATTGATAGAGACTGTATGTGTTTGGGTGGGGATGGGAGGAAGGCATGGACTTCAGAGCTTGAATGCTAAAAAGTGATTGAAGAACATTATTGGGCTCCTGGGCCACATTTTTTAGTTTATTTTCATCTGGAATGAATCCAGTTTGTGTAGTGTGCAACTACTCTGTGTGACATAAATCAAAAGCATGACAAGTGGGGACGTTTAGAAGTTTCCCTTCAAAAGCACATTCTAGTGCAAATTTACAGCACTAATGTACAAATACCCTGTTTCAACTTCAGAGTATGACTAAGCCTGCTAAACAAATGGAACTAGGAAGGGAAGGGAGCGGGGGAAAGGACTGAAAGGCATATCTACTCTAAGGATATGAAGTATCCCAACTCATTTCTGTGTAAGACACCTGCAGAGTTAGTTGTCTTGTGCCGAGTTGTTAATAAATACTTAGTGTCTGTCTTCCTGCATCCCTTCTAAATGGATAATGAAAGCTGTAGATGGCCAAGACTAGAAACACTTTGCCCTCAAGTCTTTAAGTTATACCCCAGTTCCAGACACTCATCCCATGAGAACAGAGAGCTTCATGTTCTTCAGCTTTGAATATTTTTTGAAATATTTAAAAAAATTTGCATGAATTATTATCCCACATCGTGAAGACAAATAGATTTTCAGACAATATGGTTAATTATTGCTGAATCTTTTTCTTAATGGTGAATTTTTCTGCAATACCTATTCCTTTGCTTGCTGCAATATTCCATTTCTTCCAACACATGATAAAAAGACGATCTTTTATGGGTTTTTTAGTCATGTGAAATTATTAACTTTGTTCTTAATGAGGATTTGGGCTCTACTGGAGGTTCTCTTGCCTGTTGCATGAACAGTGATTTTTCACTTTCAGTGTACTTCATCTATGTTTAACTACTTCATGTACTTTATCAATCAGCTTCAAAAATTCAACCAGATTTTGTCTCATTACGTTCTATGATGACAGAAGACAGCAAGAAAACAAATGAACAAAGCACAAAATAAATAGCCACATTCCTTGAATCTCCTTTAATATCATATTGAAATTGAAACATCATGTTTGATGCTGTTTTTACCATTTTGCTCTGTGGTACTTAGTATTTCCTTTGGCCACTTTGATATGTCCAGGATGTATACTTTTGAATGTAACTATCTTCATGATATGCTAAAGTTCCTAAGTAAATGGGATATCTGATTTATTGGTAGACCTGTTAAACTTTTCTTCTTCTTCAAGTAAATATAAAGAGAAATTTAATACCAATCATTATTCTAAATATTTCTTTCCAAGAGAACCATCCTAATAAATTAAAATTTAAAGGAGCAGTTAGACAAGTTTTATTTCAACGCATTTGATTTTTTTTACTGCAGCTAAATGATTAATTCACTTCCAGTTACATTTTGCAAAGTGAAAATATACTCAAAAAACAACCTGTGTTCCAAGAACTGTTGGCATGGTAATTTATTCTCATTTTAAATCCAAATTATAGCTCATTAGGGATCCTATATTCTGGGGGGAATGCCCATCATTGGTTTTGTTAATGATTCTCTAATGCTGTAATTCTGTATGAGTACATGCATTAATTTACATGTAAAACTACCAGTATGATTAAACCAGATTTGCCGTAATGTTACAACTTCTAGAACTAAATTTAGATGAAGACAGAAAGTATCCTGTCTTCAGTATATAAAAAGATTAAAATCTTAAATGACATTACCTTTCTTTTATTCAAAATCTGCATGAAAAAACCTAAATCATCTATTACTTTGAAAACTTTCTATGACTAATATAATAGGTAACATATAAATTACTGCAAAACATATTTTTCAGCTATTGATTTTAGTAATTATTTACCTGAGAGTTTTTCTTTTCCTTTTTTTTTAAAAAAACAAAACAAAACAAAACAAACTTTTTTTTAGTGATTACTGAGAACAGCTGTAATATATTTTTAAGATAATTTTATTACTCAGATTTCAGGCTGGAAAAAACCACTGTGACTCATTTCATCTTAGGACATCTTGTTCAAGCCAGTCTAGTTTTTGCATAAATGGAAATCCTTTGAAAATGTTGATGTTGTATCAAAGTGCTAATGGAAAAAAATTACTTAGACCTTTAAAAAAATCAGGAGATAAGACACTTGTGATGTTTTTTTTAAAAGAGCAAGGATGTAGAATTAAATTCTGCATTTCACCATTACCCCACTCCTTTGACACTTTCTCAGTCTTTTACAAGGAGGTTGTAAAATCCTAGTAAATTTAATTTGTTTTATTTGATGCCCAGTTTGGCAATTTCCATTTAGAGCTTTAACTTAGAAGCAAGCCATGAGACAACTAGGGGTGTTTGGGCAATTACTGTTCTATAACAGGCATTGTTTAGTTTTGGTTTTATGTCACACAAAGGTGAAAGACACACCATTTCACCGTAAGGTCCATGTAATGCACTATCCAACTTACAAGCAAAGGCATAGTGATTGTCAAGAGATTTAATAACAGAAAACTGCATATCACTATTAAATTAAGATTATTCCTATGGGCAGCTCCCAAATCAATTTAATCAATTCATTGGTATCGGAATGTAATATTAGTTGAAAAAATGTTGTATGCATTTGTCAATAATGTAGTTTTTAAATATGCGGTCCCTGTGTAACTTTCTGTAGGGTGGCTGCCCCCTTCAGATATGCTACAGTTATTTCTTTTGGCTCAGGACTAAAGAGCAGGGGTAAATGACTTGTATTCTAGTATGAATTAAATCATTTCGTTGGGTATCTTTACGTGCATACAGCTATAGAGTTCTATCTCTATAGGGCTCAAATGTGCAAAAAGCATATTTTAAAGCAATGAGCTATGCACTGATCTGCAACCTGAGAATGGTACTACTCCTTCCTTCCCGTTGCCAGTAACGTTTTGACCTGATTCTATACTTACCAACATAGACAACAGACAGGTAGAAGCCATCCAAAATTAGAGGCAATATTTTAAGCAGGAAAGATGGAGTAGTGTCCAGTAGCTGTGAAATTAATCGAGGGAAATAAAAATTAAAATAAAGCGCAGCTTTGTAATTGTGAGGGTAAGTTACCATCAGAACTGAGAGTGAATACTCTGATTAAGATAAGAAATGTTTCTAAAACTTTATGATTTTAACTAAAAATTGCCATGTTATCCTGAGGACTACGCTGTATGAAATCCTTGATTTTATGGGGTAGTCCTCATTCTTAATTCCCAAGTCTAATTTCTACGTCTTAACTTTGCATGGCTACTGAATTTTTCTAAGATTATAGCAACAGGTTGTGGATATTCTTTTTAGAAGCAAGAATGCTATAAGCTCACAATGACAAAATGTATTCAGCAATACAATGCATTGCAGGTCTCTTTATATGTGTAATCAGAAGACAGCTTTAAGTCTGCACGCTGCAAAACTGAATGCAAAATCTAGTGTTTCAGGAAACCAAAAGGATATCCAAGGAACCTTTTGTGTAATGTTCACTTGAATTCATGATTAAAATTCAAATGACCAATACTGAATCATAAAATCCAACCTGCAAAGGATCATTGCTAACACCTTTTCTTTTGCAACTGTATCTATTTCATAGAATCATAGAACGTGCTGAATTGGAAGGGACCTTTCAGGATCATTGAGTCCAACTCCTATATGTAGATTGTCCTACATGGTACAGGAATCATAATAACTAGATATGCTGCAGTGAATTCTTATCCAAAAGTCCTCAACTTTGGGTTTTACTTTATTAAAACGATTTAAACACAGGAAAGTCTGCCTGCCTTCAGAGCATGAAGGGACATGGGACATGGAAAAACTGTTCAGATTTTTTCAAAGGTGCAAATCTCTGAACTATCTTCTTATTTTTAATCCTTTTGAAAGACAACTCTTTTGAACTTGTTCCTTTTTTACCTTGACTGATAATCATGTACCTGGCACACACAGCCTCTGACATATCCACTCACAGATGTTTTAAAACACTAAATCCTTTAGCTATGATTCCTTTTATATATGAAGAGGTATAATTTGTGCAAATGTAATTTAATAAGCAGCCTGATTATAATTTACAAACTTAGAAATACACTAAATTTTGTTTCTGTTTCAATTAAGTAGTTGACTAATTATTCTATAAACAGAATTAGTTAACATAGAGGGAGCCAAAAATGCAAACAGGAATTAAATCATTCATGAAATGATTCAGCAAAGTGAAAGGCACTGCATGATCTCTTTTATTGTTTCTATCCATATGCTCTTGTTAATGCCCTGATTCAGCTATATTTTTAATTATGTGCCTGAGCAATTCTCAGCTTCCCAAGGGCACTACCAGCCCTGAACATCCCTGACCACCCCTAGGGCTCCCCCACCTCCCCACAGCCCAGGACTCCCAGGGACAGCAGCCCCTGTTCCAGTGACCCCACAGCAGGGCTGGTCCCCTGTTGCCCACAGCCCTGTCCTGCCCCACCATGGGCCCACATCCGAGCCTGATCTCAGCCTGTTCAGGACTGGGCTGCCCCTACACCCTCCTGGGCGTCCTGCTCCAGACTGGGGCGGTGGAACAGTCCCTGGTTGCCAGACACTGCAATGATGGGTCCAAGGGAGCCCCTGAAGGGCCAACACATGGCCCCAGGTCACTGCCAGCCCCTGAAGTGCCCTACAGCGCCCTACAGCATTCAGCACGGGATGGTGGTTATCATCCAGCACTCCACTGGCAAAATCACCCAGTATGTCCCTAGTGAAATTAAGCAGAGATCTCAAATGCGAACAGCATACACAACAGGAAACAATCTGCAGCACGCTGGCAAAGTGTGTCAGGCAGACAAAAGGCAGACTAATAGGACTCATGATCTGAGTGCCTGGAGTCTTGTAGAAAGTCTAAGCTCTTATAAAACGGGAGAGCTCTGTTACAGTGATGAAATTTGGGAAAGACAAATCCTGTGACAATGTACATGGACCTTCTCTGACATGGTTTCTGAACTGGCATCAACTTGCATCCCATCAGTTCAGAAAAAATGTAGAAAGACCATGTCTGACTGCATAATATGCCTGCATGCCTCACCTCAGCATTCAGCATGTTTTCCCCTCTTAAACTCTGAAAAGGAGTGATTCTCCCAGAACTTTGAGGTCATTAAAGTTGAATCTCTTCCTGTATAAGTTCCAAAAAAAGACCAAAATTGTTTTAAAGAAAAAAAAATCCTCATAGCAATATGCATATCAATATTTATCTGCTTTTAAACAGACACAATTCAAGGCAAAGTCTTTTAACAAAAAATAGGCTTAATAGCCACCTAACTTCTTGGACCCTGTGGCCTTCCAGGCTGGTACCTTGCCTCTATGCCTGGCTTTGAAGAGGTATTTCTCTTTTTCTTTACCTTATATGGTGCGTGTTTTTTGAACCTGTTTGTGGCCAGCAGGTTGAGAGAGGTGATCCTCCCCTTCTACTCAGCCCTGTTGAGGGCACATCTGGAATATTGTGTCCAGTTTTGGGCTCCTCAATACAGGAAGGACAAGGAGTTACTGGAGAGGTTTCAGTGGAGGGCTACAAAGATTATTAGGGGTCTAGAGCATCTCTCTTATGAAGGGAGACTAAGGGTCTGTTTAGTCTAGAGAAGAGAAGACTGAGGGGCAATCTCATTAATGCATATGAATATCTCAAAGGTGAGTGTCAAGAGGATGATGCCAGATTCTTTTTGGTGGTGCCTTGAGACAGGATGAGGAGCAATGGCCATAAACAAAAACACAAGAATTTCCACCTCAACATGAGGAAGAAATTCTTTGCATTGAGGATGGCAGAGCACTGTAACAGGCTGCCCAAGGAGGCTGTGGAGTCTCCCTCTCTGGAGACATTCCAAACCCACATGGCCATGTTCCTGAGTAACTTGCTCTGGCTGACCCTGCCTTGGCAGAGGGGTTGGACTAGATGATCTCGAGATCCCTTCCAGCCCTAAGTATTCTGTGATTCTGTTCCTCCCGGAGGAGTCTCAGGTTGACACAGAGACACCCTTTCTGCTCATCCTCAGAGAGGTCTGCCAGCACAACCCCTCACTTTTGAAAGGAACATAATATTGATAGAAAAAATTGATCCCATCCACCTATGATGGACCTGCAACATTTCACCTCATTGTCTGTTCACTCATATTTTTACACGGTATAGTCAAACGGATACATATGCAGTCTGTAGTGCACTTAGTGCACAGTGTACCTCCTCTTTCTCCTTTATTGCATAGTGAGGAAATGTGTCCGTCTGCATCAGCTAGTTGCTTTTCAGTGCTGACTTCAGGTAACGGGAGAGAATCCTCGCCTAATTATTCCATGTGGTCATAACAAATTTATATCCAGACAGTTTTCTTCATTCCCTAGGCTACCTTGCTTCCAGAATGTCATTGCCTGATGGCCAGGTAGAAAGGTTGCTACTAAAAAAGGAATTCAGGTTTGAGCTAAAGTGGTACAAATATTCTAAAACGTTACTTTAAAATATAAATCCTATTTTCCTATATTCACACCATTTCTCACATTTTAAAAGAGTAGTACCAGCCTTGAAAGTACCTTGGTGAAGACTTAAAATGTGTTCCCTTTCCTAATTACTTGATCTACCTCTTCGTATTCTGCTCTAGCGTATGCCTTTGCAGAGCTGTTTCTATTTACTCATATAAATATGAAATGTTTTCTTACACTGAATAATTCAGGAGTTGGTGTCCAGTAATGATACGTGTTAGTGCTTTTGTTGAAATTGGTGGTAAAAATAAATCTACTTAATGTATGGGACTATATAATTAGATATAATACATTTTCTGAACACTATTTGAGTGTTCTACTTCTGACTGAAAACTTTTTTTTTCTTTTTTTTTTTTTACTCAATTGTTGCTAGAAACCTGTTGTCCACCGGACAGGTGCAGGCTGAATATTGAAAATGGAAGCCCTGTAGGTTAAATTTTATACAGTTCCAGTATTCCTAAAAGAAAAGTTATTAACCAAAGGTATCTTCAGTTTGGATTCTAGTTCATACTTTCAAGCCTAAAAACTAAGATTATTTAGATAATACTCTCAATAATGGAATTGAGTTTTTGACTGAGACATTATGCAGGGAAAGTGTACAGCCCTGGGACAGAATGTACTGCAGAAGTTATGTTAAACATTTTGGCATTAGAATAGCATGATCTAATTATTTCAAGGCAGCAAATATAGAAGTTGTATACAAATAATATTAAGTCTTGATTTCACAGGCAAATTTGAATCTCACTTTAAGGTCAGTTAAAGGCACACTAAGGAGGGAGAGGTGCACTGGTTTTGTGTTGGAATTTTGGTTTTATTTTTATGTCAAAATTTACTGTCATACTTTGCAGTAATGTAAATGTTATGCATCTGCAAATAAATTAATATATTAACTAAGAGATTATTAACTGAGAGTTATAATCCAACCATCAAATAAAATTGTAGGTTTATGTAATTTATAGCATTGTTTAAGCTATGTAAGCTTTTAATAAAATGGATTTTCAGACCTTTCAGAATCTTCCAGAAACACAGACACAAGTTACAAAAAGAAAAATAGAATTAGTCTATTGGTCTCTCCACTGTATCATATCCTACATACTTCTTTTCTTTAAAATAATCCTCAAAAAATCCCAGAAATGAGTAGTATTTAACTGTTACATTTCAATCTTGCTGTTGTCTTTGCATGTTTTAATGTGTGGTTCTAATAGCATTTTTCAGATGCTTCACTTCCAGGACTTTATTCCTGTAACTGAGACATGGATATTGCTTTTTAAACCTGTAATTTAAATGGTTTTCATATATGATTTGTAATATCATCTTCTTTACTATAGAAGTATTAGTAGTAGAACGTGTAGCCAATAAAACAACTAAATAGAAAGGCGGGTGTGAAAAAGCAAAAAACAAAATATATATAGACTCTAAATAGACATCCCAGCAGTTAGTATAGAATGAGAAATGACGCATTACAGTACGCTTAAGTAGCCCCGATGAAGTAAATTGGATTATTCACGTCAGTAAAGCAAATAGAATTTGGTTCTTTTGTGCATAAAAGGCTTTGGTCTAATTTGGAATAAAATTCTGGCATAGATGAAAGAAGAGGAGGTGAATACTGTTGTCTTTTTTCCATACCTGTTCTGCATTTTATATGGATGAATTGCAAAATACATCAGCAAGATATAATTATACAAAAATGGGACTATCTGTTAAAGAAGCATCTCTAAAGCTACCCTATTTTGTAAAAATGAGTTAAATATATATTTCTTAATGTTGCTGATTATTAGGTAATAAATATAAGTAATATAAATAAATATATTTAATTTCTTCAAGATTTGTTTACAAATACAACTTTCACTAACTTAAGAGCTGTTTGAACAACACAGTTGAATATATGTTTAATTGCTTTGACAAGTTGAGGACTTTGATATAAACAAAGTTATCATTAGAAAATTAAATGATAAGATTAGGTCATGATTCTTTACTGAGTCAGATTAAAGGCAAAATTAAACATAGAGGAATAAGAATTTGTACCCAATAACATGCAACAATTTTTTTTTTGTAGTTTTGAGAGACCTTGTGCACTTCCAGAAAGAATTTTTTCAATTTGTACACTGTTCACCAAATTCACTTTTCTAAGAAGGGCTTTGTAAGCCTTCTGTGTTTCAACAGATTTTTTTCCAATAGGATGTGGTAAATTGTTCTATTTGTCACTACATAAAATTCAAATAATTGTTTAACCAAGCCAGCAACCAATCACCACTCAGCGGCTTGCTCACTTCCCCACCAGTGGGATGGGAGAGAGAATCAGAAGGGTAAAAGCCAGAAAATTTGTAGGTTGAGATAAAAACAGTTTAACAGGAAAAGCAAAAGCCTCATACACTAGAAAAGCAAAACAAGGAACTAATAATTGTATATTAAAATAACTGTAATTCCCCTTTTTTCCTACTGTATTCAGCACCATTTTGTACTTGGATCTCAAGGAATTTACAGCACTTCCTTATGAGAAAGAGATTGTTAAAATAGGGGTTTGAGTTTTTGTGGGGTTTGATTTTGGGTTTTTGGTTGTTTTTTTTTTGTTGTTTGTAGATTCTTTTTGTTAGTTTTGGTTTGGAGTTTTTTTGTTTGTTTTTCTTTTCCTGTATTTTCTGGAAGTGGGAAATAGTGATGCAAAGTAAGCCTTCATACACCACAAGGTGCCTCAACTATTTTTATTATTTCTAATATAATTTATCTTCTCACTGAAGTTCAGAAGGTTGAGTGGTGTTAAAAATGGCTTAATAGTAATTATATCCAAAGAACAAACACATTATGTTGATATAATCCAGCTTTTATCCTGGATCCCTAAGTTTTTCACATCCATTCCCTGCACTTTTTGCCCTGTAATTCACAGCTACAAATGTTCACAGAAGTTACACTTTCAAACAGGAGGTAGATTCACATGAAAAAGAGAGTTTCTAGATGGGCATGTTCTGGAAGCTCTCAAATTTAAAAATTCATGCATTTCAAAATAATTTGAAACTTTCTGTTTGTCAGGTCATCTGAAAAAACCTTTTTCCCTCATTGATAAGAAAGTAAGGGTTAACCAAGGTTAGATAAATAGATAATACTAACCTTTCTGTTGCATAATAGAAAGGTATTGCTGCAGGAATGGGCAAAGAAAAAAGTAAAAATCAAGCTTCTTTTCCATTAGTATTATTAATTGTAGACTATTTCAATAAGCCAGTATAGCACATGTCAGCTCCGAATCTAACAAAGAAGCGAAGATAAGTCTTAGGGACTGCTTCCTACCAGGCAGTAGTGGAAGAGGGGGAAAGAAAAAAAAAGTAATTATCTGTGTGGAGTTCCAGGTCAAATTTAAAGTAAGGTTGGATTTAACAAACAAGCAAAAGAAGATCACAAGTGTGGAATCAATCTCTTGAGATGCCAAAATTTTGAAAAAAGTTTGAGTAATACTGTTTCGGACTATTTAATTTCACAGGTTTGAGAATGTAATTTTGATCTACCATTTTTTTTTCTCTATTTTGTAGAAATTTTATCCTACATTCATGTCTTATTACAACATTGATCACACTTAACGTTCATTTATGGTGGATCAGACAAAATGTAAAATCATTTTCTCAGACAAACATCTGTGGCATAAGCACTTTCCAAAATATAGCAAAATTTTCATAGTTGTTGCAGGTAGAATGTTATTAGGGACAATTCTAGTAACAATTGAGAGGTTTTGGGGGATCAGAAGAAGCTTGTAGAAAGAGCAAAACACATTTGACCTCCAAATTAAAACAAATATGTCTGTGGAAAGAAGTCTAATGCTTTATGTGTCTAACTACACTTCAAGAGACCTGTTCTTAGGAGTTTGTATAAATGAAGGCATCTTGGTTTATCAGTCTATACTTTCTCTCCCTAGATAAGCATAATTTTTGTCTGGTTTATGTCAATGTATATATTTTCTAATGCATGTCAGGTGCTCTGATTGTACTCTGGGGAACAGGAATGAAAAATTTGTAAATAAGCAGTTAAATGTAATTTGTTAGTTTATACAAGATGTTCATCAGAAATAGGGATTACAAAAACACTACTTGCTTCTTATGCTTCAAAAATTTTGTTGTTAGCTGAAACATGATAGTAATTGAATAACAGTGGCGTAAAGCATAGTTAAGGTGACACAAATTAGACATGTAATGTGTTATTATTTGAACAAGATGCTGTAGCTGGATCCATTTTATCTTCAGAAAAATGAAGATATCTGATTTTATTACTGCACATAAGTAACAAAAATATGAAAAATTTGTCATTGAAATCTACATGTAGCTACGGCATAGGCAGGAGAAAATTTGGCCAATAAATCACATGCTATTCTGGTTTAAAATATTATATACGAGGAATAATATACTTGTTGGTTTGTTTTGGTTTTTGTTTTGTTTTTTTTATGTTTTTCTACATATGTTTTCCTTAAATCATATTCTAAATGTTAGAAGTAGTTAAAAATGCTATACTTCAGAAACTGTGTTTCTCTAGTCATTCTAAATTTTAGCCTCTTTGCAATGATTTTAAACAGCGTAGTTAACTTTGAAGATACAGGTAATAGTTTTGTTCTCAGTTCATAATTGCAGATGCTGTGATATCTATGCATATAGATAATTTACCAATGCATATAAATAGAGAAAATATATTTTAGTTTTTGTTAATAAATTCATACCAGATGAACTTTATTTCTCTACTGTGCTTTTTTCAAACAAAAGAATCAAGATAGGTTGTGCAATTTGGCTAAGATTTATAGCAAAAAATTTCTATGAGAAAGTTAATACTGTAACTAGATTCTTTGGGGCTTTTTTTCATTATACCAGACACAATAAAAGATGCCAAAATGTTTGCAACTCACACATGCAGGGCTGCTCTTTCTATTAAACCCCTTGACTCTTTAACAAAATAAGCAACTATACAGAGACTCCCTCTATGTTCCTTTTCGTGTGATGATTCACAGTTTTGAAAAGAGGAAATGTAAAATGAACATGCTCTCTAAGATTGTTTTCTAAAATAAAATATAAGGTCATTTCAAAGCAAAGTAAAAAGAAATTCCTTCCATTCTTTAATAAACTGAACCTGTACTCAGTATCTAGTCAGGAAAAGTTGAATCACTGAACTGTCACTATGAGTTACTCTGTAATCTTTGTGGCAGTTGTTGTCAGGGAAATGCAATCCACTATGCTCATGCAGTATCGGTTTTGAAGCCTAGACTAAGAATAAAGATCAGAAGGGGCTAATTAGAATCACAGATACTTCCTTGAAGTCTGGCACAGAGAAAAACTTAGATAATAGCCCTTCTTGCAGAGGGCCCTTTGCACACATTGTCATTTTTTTTCTGTGTTGTATCTTTATAAGTAAGCTAAGAGAAATAAGTGAAACATTCATGATAGAGGGGATTAACAATCTTTCAAAAGCAAGACTGTATTTAGAAAGAAAACACTTATAAAAATTTAATTTTGTTCACCCTTATGTAATCTTCAATTTAGGTAATAGGTAGTTCAGGAAAGAGTTCATCTGAATAAGAAATCACAACTCAGATCAGTGGCGGTGAAATAAAACCTGACCTCCAACTATTCATCAGTTGCTTTAGAAAGTGATTGTATAATATAGGCCATGGGGGGGGGGGGGAGGAAG